>JALIZH010018591.1:282500-289180 GCA_030522465.1 Rhipicephalus appendiculatus
TTGTGAGTAAGAGCGAGCCAGAGGTGCCCCATTGCACTGGTGGAAAACGCTTGCATGCGTAACGCAGTTAGATAGGTGAAGCGGCATATCTGGGCAGCAGACAGAATGTAGAAGGGCAGGAGCGGGGTGCGATTGTTGTGCATATGCTTGGTTAGGAAACCGTCACGGGGTTTCTTGGCGGTAATCGGTATAGCGATTGTCCAAGTATCGTGTTCATTCCTTCATAACCTGCCAAATGATGCTTCACGTTGCCATGGCTTAACAAAAACTCTTTTCATTGCCATTGTGCTTTCTTGCTGTTGCTTCTTCAGTCCACAGGGGGTTGGTAGTGTTCAGACAGTTTCAGTGAACTGTGTACCCAGAGGAGGCGTTGCTATTACCACCGCATAAAAACGGAGGAGTAACAACACACTAGAGAAGTTACCCGGCGCGCCTGCTAACAAAGTTACTTGAGGTTCAAGCAAACAGCAGAGGATCACGCACGGAGCAAGAACGAACACTCGAAAAAAGAGTCGCGTTTGAGGTACAGACAAGGAATTTTATCTATGTGGTAAGTCATTTATCTTATCCTATGTAGCTCACAGAAATCCTAAAACAGCCTACTGGGCGTCGAGTTCAGTTTGACCTCAACCTTAGTGTTCCAAAATGAAGCTATGGTAATGTACATCGGTGTCATGTAAGGTACTCGGCAATGCCATTAGAGCTAATTTGGCGACCTTGTTGCTGTACTATGCTTGACGGACCGAGATGATGGTGCATGGGCAACCAAGCAGTCCCGAAATTTCGTCTAGTCGCGTACGGAATACACTTTAGAGAGGTTGGCGTGCCCCCAAGCGTGTCCGAGGAAGTTTAACCGAGTTTTATTCGTCATTGCTTCATAATGTGTGCTGTGTTTATACTAAGAATGAACACTCTACTATATCTTCCATTCCGCAAAAAAAAATTAAAAAATAAAAATAAAAACGCAGAATTTTCTACGTAGAATCTTCAATAGAATCTTCAATAGCTTTTATTTTCATCCTTTTTTTTTCATTAAGTACCCCATCATATATTCGATTGCTGGCTTTGTAGCTATGCTACGGTACTTCCGACATTCAGTTGGAGATGCGTTCACTGCCTCCCTTTTTTGTTGCAGGCGAGGCGCGTGCTCGAAAGGAAAAAATAAAAAAAAAAACGTCAACTTCTCTAACACTAGCGACGAAAGGGCGAGCGCTGGAGCGCATACTGGGTGTGGCATATTCAGAGACAAGGGTCCTTATCTCGACTGGACACAAAAGCCCGTAGCGAGATGCACGCTAGTGGGAGCTTCAAACTATGGGTGCGGACATACACAAAGGACAACTATGACAACAGCCATTGCAACATGTTTGTTGCTTGCCGGTCGGTGCTGTTGGCGTAAACAGTCTCGAGTTAAGTAGGGATGCCTGTTGCGGTTAACCCGGCTACTTTTTGATGCTTTTTCTTCTGATATGCGAACGCACTGCGTAAGAAAGAGCTTTCGGTTGCACCACATGGTCTCTACTCTTCAAGAACCTTAAAGGACCTCTAAACCGCTCTAAGTTCACAGAGGAGAGATTGGTTTTTTTTCTGCCCTTTCACTACCCTTCTTGCAGGCGCTATCTGCTTCTGGCCACTGAATTTTCCATAAAATATGTGGGCAATGTCAGCACTAAGCGTTGAACCCACCAGGATTTCGCGCTTTCAGGTTTTACGCTGTTATCCCCTTCTTGCGCAGTCGCAAACACAAAAACGTGGTCAGTTGATCGCGAACGATAGTGACACTAGACAAGGGATAACCGGCCGTGCGACTGCGTGACAAAGCACGGTAGGAGACAATCCTAAACCGATATCCTTCCTATATGGACCAATCGAGAGTTTATTTCCTCATGACGTCTTGTGAACCGAATGCTGGAGTAACGAATTGTACTGAAAAAACGGGGAAATGTAAGGAGACGACAACGTCCTCTTTCTTTGTATTTTCTGATAGATTAGGTAAAATGTACGCACAGTTGTCCTGTACATTTGTCTCATTTCCTTTAATGATATTCAACAGTTCTACGGTCAACTGTACAGTCGCGCTCAATATGACTTGCAACACGGGAGCGCGTGGCCTCACGAGTTCGAAGATTGCGCACGGCTTCCACCAGCCTTTATTTCCATTACTAAACGCGTTTCTCTCACTTGGGTATGATACCAAATAAGAAAAATAATATTTAGTTGTTGAAATAAAAGCAAGTTGAACCCATGCGCCACCTTTGAATACGTGAGGCCACACGCTCCCGTGTTGTAAGTCATACTGAGCGCGCCTGTACGTTTAAGCAGCTACTAACAAGGAATGACAAGGCTGACCTTGTCTTTTTCTCAACCCGCCTCACATCATGTACCCGAACGTCAGGACCGGGTTTCGCCGTGGCGAGTAGCGTCGTGTTTTTTCTCTTTGGAGGCCACGGTCACGGAAGTGATCGCGGACAAGTGCCATTTCGGAAGCGGGAAACGAGCGTCCAGGAAACCGATGGCTGACCTATACCCCGTCGTAGCGTGTATATATTACAGGGCGACCGCTGCGGCGTCCCCCACGGACTGGCTCTGGGGCCTTGTCGAGAGGTCCACTGACCCGGCGGCAGGAAAAGCCGGTAGCGTCGTTCCGCGACGCGGTGGCACACAGACACACCGACCTCTCGGAAGGTCGGGATTCCTTTCTTCTTCTTCGAGGCGACGGCGAGGGCAGGGACACGCTCCGGATCGCCATCGGGGCTTTCTCTTCGATTGGACCGTCGGATATGTTTAGTGGGACAAGGCCCTCTTCCTTCCGCGTGGTGGGGACGAACACCGATAGGACTGCTTTTTTCCAATCCCCAGGGGCTGAATAAGCAGTGATTTCAGATCGTGGGTGCACTTAGCCGCTGGCCGGTTGTAAGATATACTTGCGATCAGTCCTTGGCTGAGGTTTATTAAAGGTAAGACGGTTTTGTGGAGCCGAAGCCCGACACTCCTGATACAATCGCACATTCTGGATACTTTTGTTAGTAGCATTAATTGGTTGTTTATTGAAAGAACTATTTACAAAAAACAACAAAAAAAAAAGTACAGGAGGGAATGGGAGGGGGGAGACGATGGCCTGCTGTAACTGTATAGCTCCAGCAGCTGATATATGAGTGCCTATGTTTTACGACCACATTTAACAAAAAATATAGGCAGATCTTACGCATTGTGGGAATGAATTTCGTGCAAAGCAGTGAGCTAGGAGCTGTTTATAGCGCACTTTCAGCCAATTATTAACAGATGTGTAGAGGCTTGTGTAATTTGAGTAGTATTTGCCATATCGTGGACTTACTGGGCTCAGTGGCTACACTAGCGTCTCAAGGATTAGCTGGTCGAACGCAACGCCGACACGCAGGTTACAGCACAGACGTGACTTTTATCAAAACGAAGTGTAAGGCAGCCTTCGTTGACGTATTCGTGCGGGGACCAACAACGCGTTTGTATGCTACTATAAAATGGCGTACCTATAGAGACCGTACGTATTTGCGTTGTTTAATCTACACAAACTGGCTTATAAATTTGTCAGTATCTGCTTTCGCTGTCATATTTTCAGGGCTTGTACATGGCCGCAATTTATTCTCGCACTCTGCGTGACGTGCAACGAGTGAGTAACAATAGTGCTCATCATGTCCATATGACAGGGGGTCTCAAACATGCGGCCCGCGGCTTTGCTAGGAATTAAGCTTTGTAACATTTCTAAGTAGTCCTCCCATTTTACAGCGAAAGCTGTTATGAGATCACAACAAGGGTCGTTTTTGCGCCGTAGTTGTCCGCCGCCGCCGCCGCCGCTGGTGTCCGTAACCAATATCGCACAAAATAAGAAAAAAAACTAAATAAATAAAAAAACACCTATGACAGATTGGGAATCGAACCCGGTTCCTCTGCGTGGCAGCCCAGCACTCCACCACTGAGCTACGCCACTGCTTGAAACTGCGGTGCAAACTGATCCTATGCAGGCTTCATGTGGGGTAAGAAATCGCGTTAACGCGTGTTGTAAAGCGTTTTAGAACAGTAAAGTAACAACCAGGCGTCACACAATACGAAATGCGTAACGAGTGGGTCGTTCAGTGCTCCAACCCATTACAAAATGGCATAATTCTTCATCGTCGTCAGCCACAAAAGCAACAAAGTGCACATAATGCGTTACAAGTGTGTAGCGGGAACCGCGCTTTTCCGAAGAATGAAGAATATTGGTAGAGTAGACGCTTCCCCACTACACAAAAATTATGATTATTTATGGCGTAGTGGGTACCATGTAAGTGCGCTTGTAGTAGTTGCCCCAAGAGTGTTTAAAAAAGGCTCTAGAAAGGCCGCCCTTCCAGCTTTCGCTGTGACTGTGCTGCGCCTTCCGCGCAGGCCTGGCGGTTTTTTTTTTCTCGCGTATTGAGAATAATAACGCTATGTTCGGGTAAGCTACTGTGACGAGACTGGTGTCAAACATTTTTTTTTTCGTGAGGCATGCACGTGGTCACCACGTGTTGAAACATAACCATAGAACAAAAACAGCATATTTTAGAGTCGCAGTCTAGATGTTGTCATTCTCGAGATCGGTATTGATGTGGTTCTCGAGTCCTGACGCCAGATCCTCTTCGGAAAGGACCTATGCGTGATGTATGGGAAAGGCGTTGTTTCACATAGGCAACGTTAGGTGACATTTTGTTCAATCTAACCCCCCCCCCCCTACCATTTCAACCTAATTGCAGAGTACTGCCCCTTGGTGGACTAAATTTCGTGACTGCGTTGAGACCGCTGCCACACGGCATGCTTACCGCCCGTGTTCGCCCACCATCCCCGTTCATATCAGTAAGCCTACAGTCTCTGTGCAGACCCCTCCCCCCCCTCCCCCCCCTCCCCCCCCCCGACAGGTGGCGGCCGTGGTAAAGACTACATCTCCTTGAACTAAACAAAGGTGCGAGAGCGCAAGACAAAAGTCAGCTTCGTACATACGTCTCAGTTCACGCCGCTAACAAGATAGGTGGAGCAGCGTTCAAGCTGTCGTTCCCATTCTGCGTGTCGTTACATAAGGCCCAACAACGGTGTCAACAGCGAAGACCAATCGTGTCTCAATGGTCGGCCGGGAAAAGGTCTGGACAGTAGTGGTCAACGCACTGCAGCGTGTTCGAATGGGCGGAAGTGAGCGGGCTCCAGCTTTGCACTTTCACCGGGTGCTCCACTTTCAACACGTGCGCGCACGGAAGCGCGCACCCGCGTTGTTCGAGCCGACAACAATACGTCGTTTCGAACACGAAGGGCGGCCCTGTGCCGTGCATGCCGAATCAGCGCCTCGGGAAATGGCCGCAGCCCGTTCGGTTCGCGTGTCAAATTTATGGGCCTCGCGCGTACTCCTTCGATCACGGGACTGCACGGGCTAATGTGGCACCGATATACGCGCGTCTAAAAGCAGGTACTGGCGATTGTAATCTCGTCTCGCTGATGAGGCAGTCGGAAAAAAGAGAATGAAATAAATTAGCAGCACCAGGTCATTTTCACTCACACACACGAAAGCAGCATGGAGCTTTGAAGACAGCATTTTTCCTTGTTGCTTCAGCCATTGTGATGTTTCCAAGCAGCATTAATAGCTCCCTGTTCGTGTCTAGTGTGTCTACTTTGTCTACACGGTGTCTCCTCTTTCGCGACCTGGTATACAGTGCGTTATATACAGCGCTTTATACATAATATACAATATTCAACTCTAGCTTTGGCGACTTAGCTATGTTTAATAGACGGCGACATATCGGACTTGCCTAGCAATGTTCTTCGAGATAATAATTAATAGAATAATTAGAAAAGAAAATAAGAAAATAACATACAGCTGCGCATTGAGCACGTTGGTGACACAGTTATATGTACTTTACGTTTGTGAGAAATTACTCTCCATCTGAGCCTGAGCTCATGAAGCTTCAAGTTCATACAATGACCAGGTGGCCTCGCCAGCGATGCATCCAACGTCACGATTGGTTGAATTCATTTCATACGAAAATTTCTACCATAAGACGTTTTGTGAATATGGAGCCTTTTTCACGAATGACATTGTTGATGTGCTCATGGACAACACGAAAGTTAGTGCTGTAATGCTGCTGGAGACATGCTATATTAGATTGAAACAGTCGCTTCCTTAGTGGGAAGTTTAAATAACAAACAATGCGAAAATCTCTGTGAAAGCGCATGACCAGAGAAGATATGTAGTACACGTCACGGAGGTGACGCTGATTTTTTGACAAACGTACGAACTCATTGTCTTCAACCGCGGCCAGCGTACGCGCACTCATTGTCTTGATAAGTGGTCCCTAATTGTCTTGCTCGGCGGGACCTTACTTTTTGAAAGTTATTGTGAGGCCGGCAGCCTTATGGTCGCTATGGTAAACACCGATCAGCTCGGATACAACTTTGATTTCTTCTTAGCCAAAGCCAAATATGCCCGCGGCTACTGGTGAGTTGTACCGAGTTTGCCCAATTTGTGTCGCACAGGCGTTTGTGTTGAAGGACAGGAAAAAAGATACGGAGCCATAGCCACATACAGCAGCACTGTTGAATAAGCAAAAGCCATTAGACTAGGCATTCGGCACAAATGCGACTGTCATCAGGGACACGCAAGACCAACACTGCGGGGATGCTGCCGCACATTACAGCTTTGTAAG
>JALIZH010018593.1:0-20960 GCA_030522465.1 Rhipicephalus appendiculatus
GTTTCGTTAGCTTGATACACATAAAATTTGGTATATCACGACGTGACTGTATGACGAACATAAATGACAAGCCGTAATATGGAAATCATGACATGTCATGAGCGACATGACTTGCATTCCACGCTCATGGCGGGCTCGCGGCCGTTTCGTTAGCTTGATATACAGCAAATTTCGTATTGAGTGACATGACTCTATGACGAACATAAATTACAAGTCGTAATATGGAAATCATGACTTGTCATGTGCGACATGACTTGCATTCCACGCTCATGGCGCGCTCGCGGCCGTTTCGTTAGCTTGATATACACCAAATTTGGTGTTGAGTGACAGGACTGTATGACGAACATAAATGACAAGTGGTAATATGGAAATCATGACTTGTCATGTGCGACATGCCTTGCATGCCACGCTCATGGCGCGCTCGCGGCCGTTTCGTTAGCTTGAGATATACCAAAATTGGTATTGAGTGACATGACTGTATGGCGAACATAAATGACAAGTTGTAATATGGAAATCATGACTTGTCATGTGCGGCATGCCTTGCATGCCACGCTCATGGCGTGCTCGCGGCTGTTTCGTTAGCTTGATACACAGAAAATTTGGTATTGAGTGACATGACTGTATAACGAACATAAGTGGCAGGTGGTAACATGAAAATCTTGGCATGCATGTCATCTACAATGCCATTTACATGCCACGCTCATGGTGCGCTTGCGTCCAGTTCGCTAGATTGACATACACCAAAATTGGCATATCGCGACGTGACTGTATGACGAACACAAATGACAGGTCGTAACATGTAAAACATGACATGCAAATTATGTAAAGCATGATTTGTTCCTTCCTGGCTGCTTCGCATTACATCGATTCCCACAGTGCGTGGGATCTGTCGGCTTTTTTAAGCAAGAGACCAACTTTCGAACGCGACTCAATGTCATAGCCTCCTGTACAAGGTTTTTTAAATGCGAAGCATTTCTTAGCGAACTTCAGCGACTTTGAACGTATCTATCTATCTATCTATCTATCTATCTATCTATCTATCTATCTATCTATCTATCTATCTATCTATCTATCTATCTATCTATCTATCTATCTAGCCGCCTACGACTTTGTGCTCTCCTGGCCGCATCGTTAATGGGATTTACACCATAAAAATCACGAATAACTTGTCATGAAAAGTATGAGTTACATGCCATGCTCATGGCGCGTTCGCGGCCGTTTCGTTAGCTTGATATACACAAAACTTGGGATTGAGTGATGTGACTGTATGAAGAACATAAATGACAAGTGGTAATATGAAAATCATGACTTGTCATGTGGGACATGACTTGCATGCCACGCTGGCGGCCGTTTCGTTAGATTGATATACAGCAAACTTGGGATTGAGTGACGTGACTGTATGACGAACATAAAAATTACACCATCTCCCGCTAAATGGAACTTGTGTAGAGGCGAAGCAGCGTGCGCTAATGCTTACATGGCGGCGGCGTTGACGCTGGCGCTCATCGCAGCGTTGCGCAGGAGAGAAAACTGGGGAGGCGCAAAGGACGCAGTGATGGAGCGGTGTTTCCTACTGGAACATGCCAATCACTGCTAATGGGCAATGAGAGACAGAAGACTCCGACTGGACACAGAGACCCTCAGTCCGCTTTTAGTTAACGCGCACGCTGCGAATTATTATTGTTCAACAACGCACAGGAGAAATCTCCCACCGGCACCACCTTGCACGTCAAGATCCAGTGCCAAAAAATTGAAGGACACTTTGTACATTCCAAAGTGTGTTCGGCGAAAGCGTGTGGCCATTCCACTGATTATGCCATGTCTTTTTTCTTTTACACTCTCAGTGGAATAAGACACAAACCGAATGGGTGCGTGTTTTCTTCTTTAATTTTTTACCGCGAATCGCAGCGAGACGCGAGACTCATCTTCCTCCGTTCGCATGTGTTAGTATTTTCTCGCGCTTTGCGCATCGTGCACACGCCATCCGCGTTCCAGCTCTTACATTGACGGACCCTTTGTAAATTGGAAAGTGTATTCCGTGAACGCCTGGGTCCATTGAGACGGCGTCGGTCAGAATAATTGCAAACTCTGGGCACAGCGACGCTACGCAAGCAAAGCGCGAGCGCTATAGAGTCCGACGCGACCGGCGTCCGTCTGCGCATCGCGGCGGCCACCTGGCTCCGTGCCAGAGCTCGGATGGGTGGACGGACGGACGGACGGACGAACAGACAGACAGACGGACAGACGGACGGAGGTCGGACGGACACCGGACAGACACCGGACGGACGTGAGCATGAGACATTAAAGGGTTTCGACTTAAAGATTACACCATCTCCCGCTAAATGGAACCATGTGTAGATGCGAAGCAGCGGGCGCTAACGCTTACACTGGCGGCGGCGTTGACGCTGGCGCTCATCGCAGCGTTGCACAGGAGAGAAACCTGGGGGGCGCAAAGCACGCAGTGATGGACCGGTGTTTCCTACTTGAACATCCCAATCGCTGCTAAAGGGCAATGAGAGACAGATACTCGGACTGGACACCGAGACCCGCAGTCCGATTTTAGTTAACGCGCACGCTGCGAATTTTTTATCGTTCGACAACGCACAGGAGAAATCTCCCACCGGCACCACCTTGCAGGTCAAGATCCATTGCCATATATACGGGGTGGCCAGTGAACGGTTGTGCAGCGCGAGCAGTCGGTTTTTTCAACCAAGAAACTCGCTAGCAGACGCCGCCTGCGTTGGCGTCGCGAGGCGAGAAAGGGGGGGCGTAGGAGAGGGGAAGACGCGCATGCTCAGTGGGGGGTGTGGACGCCGCGGGCAGGGATGCCTAGAGAAGAGAGGGGGGAGAGAGGGAGGGGACGCGCATGCGCAGTGAGGGTGTGGCCTCCGCGGGGAGGAATGCCTAGAGGAGAGAGAGGTTGAGAGGAGGTTTTAGATGCAAAGCATCTTATGCTCGGGGCTTTGTCTGTCCCTCCCGCGTCCCGCGTCCCGCGTCCCCCCGTCCGGCCACTTTCATGAAGTAGGGAAGCAGCCATTATGCGAACCAGAACACTGTAGTAATATGAAGGCCGTCAACCATTACCACAATCATCAGAGTCATGGCTGAGAGCACAGAGAGGCTGCTTAGCAATGGCTTGGCAGGTGGTGTCTGTGGCCCAGGTTGACCCCATCCCTTGATCTTGCTTGCATGTGTTTGGAGGGGGCTGGGCTATGTCCGTCCCTCCCGCGTCCGGCGTCCCGTTTCCGGCCACTTTCATGAAGTAGGGAAGCACCCATTATGCGAAGCAGAACACTGTAGTAATATGAAGGCCGTCAACTACTACCACAGTCATCAGAGCCATGGCCGAGAGCACAGAGAGGCTGCTAAGCAATGACTAGGCAGGTGGTGTCTGTCACCCAGGTTGACCCCATTCCTAGATCTTGCTTGCATGTGTTTGGAGGGGGGCTTAGTCCGTCCCTCCAACCCACGTCCCACACCACCACAGCGCATGCGCGTCCCCTCCTCCTCTCTCTCCTCTCCTACGGTCCCCCCTGTTCTCTCCTCTAGGAATCCTCTACGGAGCGGCGCGCACGACAGCTGGTGCGGCAGCTGCATACTCCGCTGGGGGGCGACACGGTAGTTCCGCGGTATGAAAATGACAAAGCACGCGCGCCTCATTCTCTCTACTGTGCAGCGCCGCGATGAGCGCCCGGACCGCTGCCGTGAAACGAGAGCGGCGACGTTCCTCCCGCTCAAGCTAATTATTTCCCCGCTGCTTCGCAGCCACACATGGTTCCCTTTAGCGGGAGATGGGGAAGTTTTTTTTTTAAATTTTTTTTTAATGGGTTGGCGCATGCGCAGTGGGGGGTGTGGGCGGACGGACGCCGGACGGACACCGGACGGACACCGGACGGACGAGAGCATGAGACAATAAAGGCCTTCGCCTTGATATACGGGGTGGTTAGTGAATGGTTGTGCAGAGCGAGCAGTCGGTTTTTTCAACCAAGAAACTCGCTAGCAGACGCTGCCTGCGTCGGTGTCGCGAGGCTAGAGAGAGGGGGGACGCGCATGCGCAGTAGGAGTGTGAAGCCCCGGGCACGGATGCCTAGAGGAGAGAGGGGGGAGCGGAGGAGAGAGAGGGGAGACGCGCATGCGCATTAGGAGTGTGACGCCGCGGGCACGGATGCCTAGAGGAGAGAGGGGGGAGCGGAGGAGAGAGAGGGGACGCGCATGCGCAGTGGGAGTGTGGACGCCGCGGGCAGGAATGCATAGAGGAGAGAGGGGGTAGCGTAGGAGGAGAGAGAGGAGGAGAGGCGCATGCGCAGTGAGGGTGCGGTTGCCGCGGGAAGGGATGCTAGAGGAGGGGGAGAGGAGGGTTTTTTTTATTTCTTGAAAGGGTTGGCGCTTGCACAGTAAGGGTGGTCACGCCGCACACCACCACCAACACCACCAGATTAAGCTTCGCCATAAGATGCTTCACATCTAATGACAAGTGGTAATATGGAAATCATGACTTGTCATGTGCGATAGCATGCCACGCTCATGGCGCACTCGCGGCCGTTTCGTTAGCTTGATATACACCAAACTTGGGAATGAGTGACGTGACTGTATGGCGAACATAAATGACCAGTGGTAACATGGAAATCATGACTTTGTCATGTGCGACGTGACTTACCTGCCACGCTATGGCGGGCTCGCGGCCATTTCGTTAGCTTGAGATACACCAAATTTGTTACTGAGTGACTTGACTGTATAACGAATATAAATGGCAGGTGGTAACATGAAAATCTTGGCATGCAGGTCAGCTACAACGTCATTTAAATGCCACGCTCATGGTGCGCTTGCGTTCAGTTCGCTAGCTTGATATACACCAAAATTGGTATTGCGTGACGTGACTGTATGACGAACATAAATGACAGGTCCTAACATGTAGAACATGAGATGCAAATTATGTAAAGCATGATTTGCTCCTTGCTTCGCATTACATCGATTCCCACAGTGCGTGGGTTCTGTCGGCTTTTGGTTGAGGCCTTTTCCCAAACGCACGCTACATCACACAGCACGGGGTCATGTTTCTCAATCCGACGCTCAGCCGGGGGGGATGCGCTGCCTCTAGGGGAGAAAGCTGTCTATTACTGTGGACATGTGCATAAACGACCGCAAAATGCAATTTGCTCATTTTTACATGCCCGTATAATGACACTTCTTACCAATGAGTTTTATAGGCCGCTCGATCTTTTTTAAGACGAAAGTGTTTTATGCCAAGGCCCACCAAGGCTTTAGTGACGGATTTCCGTCACGGATATGACATCGATAAAATGGACGCCACCAAATGAGAAAGAAAAAAATTCCCCATCTCCCGCTAAAGGGAACCATGTGTGGATGCGAAGCAGCGGGAAGATAATTAGCTTGAGCGGGAGGAAAGTCGCCGCTCTCATTTCACGGCAGTGGTCCGGGCGCTCATCGCGGGGCTGCGCAGGAGAGAGAATGAGGCGCGCGCGCTCCGTCATTTTCATACCGCGGAACTACCGTGGCGCCCCCCAGCGGAGTATGCAGCTGTCACACCACCTGTCGTGCGCGCCGCTCCGTAGAGGATTCCTAGATGAAAGGACGGCGGGGGGCGTAGAAGAGGAGAGAGAGGGGGGAGGGGACGTGCATGCCCTGTGGGGGTGTGGGACGCGGGAGCCGCTCCGTGGAGTAGAGGATTCTTAGAGGAGAGAGGGGGGAGAGGACGCGCATGCGCTGTGTGGATGTGGGTGCCTCTCCTTAGAGTAGATGATTCATAGAGTAGAGGAAGGGGGGTGACCGTAGGAGAGCATAGGGGAGGGGAAGCGCATGCGCTGTGAGGGGGTGTGGGACGCGGGGGGCCGCTCCGTAGAGTAGAGGATTCCTAGAGGAGAGAAAGGGGGTGAGCGTGGGAGAGAGAGGGGGAGGGGACGTGCATGCGCTGTGGGACGCGGGAAGGAGGGACGGACTAAGCCCCCTCCGAACACATGCAAGCAAGATTTAGGAATGGGGTCAACCTGGGCGACAGACACCACCTGCCTAGCCATTGCTAAGCAGCCTCTCTGTGCTCTCGGCCATGACTCAAGGAATGGGGTCAACCTGGGCGACAAACACCACCTGCCTAGCCATTGCTAAGCAACCTCTCTGTGCTCTCGGCCATGACTCCGATGACTGCGATAGGGTTGACGGCCTTGATATTACTACAGTGTTCTGGTTCACCTAATGGGTGCTTCCCTACTTCATGAAAGTGGCCGGACGCGGGACGCGGGACGGGGGACGCGGGACGCGGGACGGACACGGGAGCCTCGAGCATAAGATGCTTCGCATCTAAAAATCACAGCATATCCGCGGAGTGAATGATGATGAGTGGGCGAAGCTCTGGAGGTACATCATCAAAGACGGGATGGTGGTTGGTTGCATGTGGTCAAACGATATGCATGTGAGACCATATCGCGATGCCATGTGTGTTATGGTATCGCGATCGTCATCGTCATCAGCGTCATCGTTATGACGCACAGTGGGTACATTCCATGGTGGTTGGTTGCATGTGGTCAAACGATATGCATGTGAGACCATATCGCGATGCCATGCGTTGTATGGCATCGCGACCGTCATCGTCATCAGCGTCATCATTATGACGCATAGTGGGTACATTCCATGTGGTGTGCCATGATGGCAGCGTCATCGTCATCACACAGGGAGATACTGCTGGTTACGCAGTATCTCCCTGTGTGCTGGTTACGCAGTTACGATGTGCATGTGAGACCATATCGCGATGCCATGTGTTGTATGACATCGCGATCGTCATCGTCATCACGCAGGTGGCTACTACATTCAAGGGACGCACGACCCACGGGATAAGGAGCTTCGTCCCTAAAAAATCACAGCATATCCGCGGAATGAATGATGATGAGTGGGCGAAGCTCCTGAGGTACATCATCAAAGACGTGATGGTGGTTTTTGCATGTGGTCAAACGATGTGCATGTGAGACCATATCGCGATGCCATGTGCTGTATGGCCTCGCGATCGTCATCGTCATCACGCGGGTGGCTACTACGTACTACAAACTACAAGGGACGCACGACCCACGGCATAAGGAGCTTCGCCCCTCACGACGTAATGTGTTGTATGGCATCGCGATCGTCATCGTCATCACGCAGGTGGCTACTACGTACTACAAACAAGGGACGCACGACCCACGGCATAAGGAGCTTCGCTCCTAAAACGCTTCCCCATCGCCCGCTAAAGGGAACCATGTGTGGATGCGAAGCAGCGGGAAGGGCGCTCATCGCGACGCGCTCCGTCATTTTTATACCGCGGAAGTACCGTGGTGCCCCCCAGCGGAGTACGCAGCTTTCGCACCACCTGTCGCGCGCCGCTCCGTAGAAGATTCCTAGAGGAGAGAACGGGGGGAACCGTAAGAGAAGAGAGAGAGAGAGGGGACGCGCATGCGTTGTGGAGGTGTGGGACACGGGAGCCGCTCCGTAGAGGATTCCTAGAGTAGAGAAAGCGGGTGAGCGTAGGAGAGAGGGGGGAGAGGACGCGCATGCGCTGTGGGGATATCGGACGCGGGCACAGCTCCGTAGAGTAGAGGATTCCTACAGCAGAGAAAGAGACTGGGCGTAGGACAGAGGGGGGGAGAGAACGCGCATGCGCTGTGGGACGCGGGCGCCACTCCGTAGAGTAGACGATTCGTAGAGTAGAGAAAGGGTGTGAGCGTACGGGAGGAGAGATAGGGGGAGGGGGGCACGTGCGCCACTCCGTGGAGTAGAGGATTCCTACAGGAGAGAAAGGGGGGTGAGCTTAGGAGAGAGAGGGGGGAGGGGACGCGCATGCGCTGTGGGGTCGTTGGACGCGGGACGCGGGCGGCGCTCCGTAGAGTGTTCCTACAAGAGAGATAGGGGGGTGAGCGTAGGAGAGGAGAGAGAGAGGGGGGAGGAGACGCGCATGCGCTGTGCTGGTGTGGGACGCGCGAAGGAGGGACTGACTAAGACCCCTCCAAACACATGCAAGCAAGATCAAGGAATGGGGTCAACCTGGGCGACTGACACGAACTGCCTTGCCATTGCTAAGCAGCCTCTCTGTGCTCTCGACCTTGACTCTGATGACTGTGGTAGTGGTTGACGGCCTTCATAATACTTCAGTGTTCTGGTTCGCATAATGGGTTCTTCCCTACTTCATGAAAGTGGCCGCACGCGGGACGCCGGAAGCGGGACGCGGGAGGGACGGACAAAGCCCCGAGCATAATGGAATCTTCGGCTGGCGGCACCGGTGGCCTTTTCTGTGCATTCGTGCGGTGCCGCACGTTCGGCTGGGCCGGCCACCACACGAGTGCACGCCACCGCGCCACCATGGAGATCGACGGTGGAGCGTGGTGCAATCCCATCGTTCAGCGCGCGTTGGCAGACGCCGCAGTTATGTACCGTCAGTGCAGGCGTAATGTACAGCTGGCGCTGCCACAGAATACGGTCGGACAGGAGAGAAAACGTGCGTAAGCAGTACATCGTCAGGTCGTGCTTGCGCACGGCTACTCTTACAGCCGTATTTCAGTGGACAGTGGAGGCGACGGAAAAGTTACCGTAACCCCAGTCGAGTTGGTGCAAGAATGATGCAGCACAACCGCCTGGAGAACAGACGCGCACTCACTGGACACGTAGCGTCTCGCAAGCGTCTCTCGTTGTTTGGTTTTCTCTTGTTTCGCTCTTATTGCCAGTACAAACAGAACGCTGGAAATTGTCGTCTGCTGAATGGCGTCTCTCGCAGACGGCGCTGCTCTCGCGGATTCGAGTTTAGTGGTTCCCACGTTGGTCTGGTGCGTAGCGGGGTGTGAAACTCGGGCGGTGTTTGACTTAACATCCTTTCCACCGCCACGGTGCCAGTGCGGCTCAGCCGAAGATGCCATAAGATGCTTCGCATCTAAAAGTTTAACTACCACAGCGGTTAAATCATGATCATGGGCGTTAGTCGTCGCGATGGGGATGTGCCACTAGGCGTCGACGGGGGTGCATCCACGTCAAACGGTGCTATAGCTGTAAAACAGCAATAGACGTTGTACGAACTCTGATTATCACTACACAATAAGCACTACTTCTGTGAAGACACTTTTGAGTTTCGTCTTATACGGATTCCTATGACGGAGGGATCAGCCATGGTTTTTCTAGACTCTGCAACCTGCGTACTGATAGACGACTTCAACTCCGTTTTCGACATGAGCCAAGGCGTCCGAAACGGCACATACCATTTAAGTACGAAGTCAAGGACGAAGCGCATAGTATTCGAAGCAGCCGCAGACGATATTGCCGCGCGTGTGCAGTGGCGATGACAACGAAGCCGCGCGACGACACATGGCCCAGAGCAGGGACGGAGAAGAAACTTATCTCATTTTCAGCTGCTGATAAAGCGTATTTCTTTGTCATTCTCCGTTTCATGGTCAATACTGCGTCGTTACACTGGTGGAGGTGCTGAGTAAGCTTCATGCGTGGCACCCCTTCGAGGAGCCGACGATCGAGCCCGAGATTGCCACCACGCGTCTAAACACCGGTCGGTCCACCGTTTCAGTAGACGTCTGCTAGGCCTGGCGTCCGAGCTCAATCCCTTGTCAGAAGCTTCCAGCAGTCGTCCTTCAACCACCATGGCCACTGCAGCTCCATCGCACGCGTCGCTGCAGAATCCCATGATTCACGAGTGGTATCATGGTGAAGCATATCAAGACGCCCATGATTGGCTGGACCAGTTCAAACGCTGTGTGAAATACAACCACTGGGTCACCTCAGAAACCAAACTGTCGAACGTCTACTTCTACCTACAAAACAATGCTCAGACCTGGTAAGTCACCCGGGAGCGGAGTGTAAGGAAAATATCGATCAGCGAAGGAGCCAGAACGACAGCCATTGATCGCTGGAACATCTTCTATTGCAGTGCTCGCACGCACACGCTTATTATTACCTAATCCTTTTTTTACATACTCCTGCCCCCCCAGCAGAGTGGTACAACTCGAGGTTGTAGAATTTGTGTTTCCATCTTGACCGGGGTCAACGTCTGTGATTCGTCCTCGGGTCCAAACACTTCTGCAAATTCCAGACTCCTTGATGATCCCCACATGACCTAATTGGAGACAGCTGCTCGCATATGCTGGGCAAATGTGCAGTACCCGTAGTTCTAGCAGATACTCTTTTTCCATCGCATCCGCAAGTCATATAGCAGCCAATGACAGTACCAGAACTTCTTTCTGATGTCACGTCGAGAAGTGTGACTACATCGAGGTTCATTGGCCTGGCGAAGCCGGAGAGAAGCCGGCAATGAGGGTCCAACCAGTACATGCGCCGCACATATCACAGAAAGCTCTTCAGCACCCGCATACGTGTAGGTCAGCGGTCTTAGATTTACAACCGCTTCTAGCTCCAACAGTACAGTCGGGGCTTGTTCCCTTTTGAGCGTGCTCTTTCCCAGCACCTTGCTTCATGATGCCTTCAGTCATCTGATAAGTGTCTTCCCGCAGTCATTTCATACTTGTACTATGCAAACCAATGCAGAACTGTCAAAAGGGTTCAGAAAATGGGGGGATAAGCTTAATAACTTAGCTAAAGGCACAAATGAGCTCATGTTTGGTAAGATCCTGCTGAGAATTAAGGTATCTGGGATCGATGTTGTTGAACTTAACAGAGAAGTTGATTCTTTTAGTACCAGTGTTCAGCATTTGAACCGACTTGTAGAGGATCTGTGTAGCCGAAATCGTAGGTTAATCGATGAAAACAAGCAATTGAGATTCCAAAAGCAGTCATTGACCCGCAGGGTCGAGGAGCTTGAACAATAATCTCGCCTATGCAATGTCGAGATTACGGGGCATTCTCCGTTTCCAAGGACAGGATAGTGCTGAAAGAGTGAAATCAGTAGGGGACAATATTGCTTGTCATGTTTCACCCAATGATCTGGATGTTGTTCATCGCGTGCCCACGAGATGAAATGACAACAAAACATCATCGCTCGATTTCGTTCTAGAGCCAAGAAAGCAGACTTTGTTTGCAAAGCGCGAAAAGACAAGCTCTGTCTTAGTGACATTGGATTCTCCGGCCAGTCCAATTCTCCCGTGCTTGTAAACGAGCATGTGCTAGCATGCAATAACACTCTCTTCTCCAAAGCACTAATACTGAAAAATGAAAGAAACTGGATGTTCCTGCGGACTGACAACTGCCAAATCAAGGCTAGGAAAACAACCCCCCAGTAAAGTTCTGCGCATTCGAGATGAATCCGACGTAAACAGAATAGAATAGAGCTTATTGCTTAACCTTTCATATCAACAATTATGGCTTCCGTACTAAAACCAGATCATGTGCATTCTTTCTAAATGGATTTCATTCCATCATTCACTTTAACGCGAGAAGTCTTCGTAAACGGTTTGACATCATTGACGATTTCCTCACTTCGCTATCTTCATTTTATTTCGTTGCAATAACCGAAACTTGGTTATCTGATGATGACCGAGATGCCAGTGGGCACCGATTCCGTGCCCACTGGCGTCTGTGCGAACTTCAGTAGTCGCGTATGGGCCGAAGTGGGTCAGTATTGGTGGTGAAGTGAGGAAGTTGATCGGCGTCGAAAACGCAGCCGCTTGGTCTTGGCCCCACGAGAAAGGCACGTCCTTTTTGAGAAGGTCCGTGAGTGGCCGGGCGATACTGGCGAAATCGCGTATAAAACGTTGGAAGTACGAGCATAAGCCAACAAAAGTCCGGACGAAGGCACAGGCAGAAGGCACAGGGAACTACTTGACAGCGCTAACCTTGTCAAGGTCCGGTTGTACACCCGTAGGACTTACAAGATGACCAAGCACAGTGATGTGTTGGCGGCTGAAATTTCACTTTTTGGAGTTTAGCTGGAGTCCCGCTCGACGAAAAAAAAATCCAGGAATATAAACGGAGTGAATGATAATAAGTGGGCGAAGCTCGGGAGGTTCATCGGTGAAAACCGTGAATCTTTCGGGAATCTTGCCCAGTACATCATCAAAGACGTGACAAACACTGTGTGTATATTGTCGCGATATCGCAGTTAGCACTATGTCGAAGTGAGGGATAAAGAGGAGAACGACGTGGGATGATAAACAACCGCCATATTGACTGTTTAACTATTTCCCACTGTATATATCTCGGAAATATATTGTCACGTGGTCGTGACATCGACGAAGGCAGCAGGCGACGTGTCCAAGATGAAGCTGTTTATTAGGCCGAACTTGTGGCCGGTAAACGGAAAGTAAGATTACAGCAATACACGCTGGCACTGATAGCGGCGAACAGAGCGTCGGCCGTCGATCAAACTGTACATCGTTGGAACGCGCCGGCTTTTATAACGCACGCGTCGAACATTCTAGCCTTATCACTAGTCGTCGCGGAAGCTCTGGACTAATCTCGAGTGTTAGCGTCTTGCGTGCAATCTTACCAGAACGATCTACTACAAGCGAGAAGCTTCTGGAACAATAAGGCGCGGTCTGCGCCGAGTACTGCTAATAGTCTTTGTGGGCGGAAACCGAATACAGTGAAAGAAACGCGCGTGGCAATGCCCCCCCCTCTGAAAAGGCATCGTCCCGATTATTATAGAACAGAACACATGGGAAAAATACATGCAACAATAAATAACGACAATAAATCAAGAAAGTTGAATAAACAATACGGACAAGCAAGAAGTTCCAATGAAATAAAAGTATAGTCCTTAGGTCCACTACCGCGCGTAAAACGGCTTGAGGCGCACGACATGGACGACTTCAGGTCGCGCACGCCGCCGTGGAGAGTTCGAAAAGCCGAGTGTGCCGAGACGTCGAAGCACCCTATACGGTCCGAAGTATCGTCGCAGAAGTTTTTCACTAAGTCCACGTCGTCGTATGGGCGTCCACACCCAAACGCGGTCGCCGGGCTGGTATTCCACGAAGCGTCGTCGAAGATTGTAGCGGCGGCTGTCAGTCGTCTGCTGACTCTGGATGCGCAGACGGGCGAGTTGTCTGGCTTCTTCGGCGCGCTGAAGGTACACGGTGACGTCGACATTTTTCTCGTCGCAGACATTGGGCAACATGGCGTCGAGCGTCGTTGCCGGGGTCCTTCCGTAGACCAATCCATACGGCGTCATCTGCGTCGTTTCTTGTACCGCCGTGTTGTATGCAAAGGTTACATACGGAAGGATGGCAGCCCACGTCTTGTGCTCGACGTCGACGTACATGGCCAGCATATCGGCGATGGTCTTATTTAGACGTTCGGTGAGGCCATTGGTCTGCGGGTGGTAGGCGGTGGTCCGGCGGTGACTTGTTTGGCTGTACCTCAGGATCGCCTGCGTTAGGTCCGCTGTAAAGGCCGTACCTCTGTCGGTAATGAGGACCTCTGGGGCGCCATGACGCAGTACGATGTTCTCGACGAAGAACTTTGCGAGAAGCTTCTGGAACAATAAGGCGCGGTCTGTGCCGAGTACTGCTAATAGTCTTTGTGGGCGGAAACCGAATACAGTGAAAGAAACGCGCGTGGCAATATTCGCAACATTTTGGTGGAGCTGCTGGCTACGTCACCAGACGGAACTCCGCAGCGGACGTATCCTGGTCAGCCCCACGATGTCTACAGAAGGTTATCCTGCCGCTTCTGCTTCGACCGCGACTCCGGTACAGCCGGTCGTGTTGACTCAGCCGCGCGATCCTGGCAACTTCTGCGGCACAGACGATGTTTACGTGGGTAATTGGATCTCGAAATACGAGCGCTTTGTAGCGGTTTATCGTTGGGACCCGACAATGATGCTGGCCAATGTTGCCTTCTACCTCTGCGGCACAGCAGGCGTGTGGTTCCAGGCTCATGAAGGAGATTTAACGAGTTGAGATGCCTGGAAGCAGAAGCCCCGTGGCCTTTTGGTAGACCAGGCGGGCGCCAGCGCGTCACTTCTAAAGATCTGTCGTCCCGGGCTCAAACTTCAACCGAATCGTATGTGTCGTACATACTGGACGTTCTCGCCCTTTGCCGTCGTGCCGATGCCAACATGACCGAGGCAGACAAAGTAAGCCACGTGTCAAATGGATCGCAGATGATGCTTTCAATCTCCTGGTGTCTAAGGGCGTGCCACCCGTGGATGACATCATCAAGGAGTGCCGGCGATTCGAAGAACTGAAGAGTCCTCGCATCGCCCAGCATTTCATGCGGCTTCCGAACACTGCCGCTACGTCAACCTGCGAGCACCTTCAGCCGACGTGCAGTCAACTGCCCACCACCGAGAGCGTAGTCCGCATCATGCGTCGCGAAATCGAGGCGGCGTCTCCGCCATCTTTTCAGACGCGGCCGTCCGATGATCCTCGACCAACGACATCCTTGATTCAGAAGTATGTGAGAGAAGAGCTTGCAAATGTCGGACTGCAGCCCGTATGCTCGCTCATGCAACTTCGTGTAAGTACCATGACGCCGCCTTCGCGTGCCCCTGAAATGTCTCGTCGTTACCGTGACCCTGCCCAGTGGAGGACGCAAGAGGACAAGCGGATCTGCTTTCGTTGCCACGGTGTGGGACATATATCTCGCTATTGCCGCTCTCAGACCTCCCCATCTCGCTCGTTTCTCGGCTATCGACGCGACGACAACCAGCCCATGCAGTTTGCTGCTCGTCAACATGGACCATACAATGAGGCTCCGTCAACATCAGTCCGACGCTCCATTCGTTCGCCCTCCCCGCACGATCATCGCTCCCGGTCACCTCAGCCCCGGCGATATTCGTCGCCCCGACCTACTGGACGCCCACACTCGGAAAACAGAGCAATGCAGCTCCCGAAGGTGACGCTGCATTGGACCCCGACCTGAAAACCCTCTGCTCACCCTGACCACGGACCAGAACCTGCTTGCTGTAGAAGCGGATGGCCTGGCTGTTACTGCCCTAATTGCCACCGGTGCACATATTTCCATTATGAGCTCTGACCTCCGCGCGCGGTTACGTAAGGTCCTTACGCTGCCAGAGTCCCTATTTCTACGTGTCGCTAATGGAGGAATGTCGGCTGTGTTTGGAATGTGCACCGCCCGTGTGAGGGTTGCCGACCGCCAAACTTCCGTCATGTTTCATGTTCTCGCTCATCGCCCTCATGACGTCATCCTCGGACTCGATTTCTTGAGTGACCACTCCGCTGTCATTGACTGCTCTGCCGGTGTCGTGCAACTTGACCTACCTACGTCTGCTGACGCTTCGGAGAAGGTTCGCAACGAGCTTTCGTGTGCCGAGTTTGTTCGTTTACCCCCACAAGCACTAACCTGTGTCGCCGTTGAACCGTACCCTAGTGTACAGGATGGTGATTACGTCGTGTCTCCCTCTCCCAGTGTTTTAATGGCGCACAACGTATCTTTCCCATACACCGTTATAACTATTACGGCGAACAAGACATGCCTTCCTCTTCTGAACTTCGGAATCAGCCCTCAAGTCCTACCAAAAGGCATTGCTGTCGCCACTCTGTCGCCATCACAGGAGTGCCAAATTTCATCGGTGTCACCTGAACTGCCCGCTGCCATCTCTTCAAACCCACATAGGGCCGACGCACCTGCATCTTCAACACTGCAAAGCAATGTAACAAAGATGATTGCCTCAGACCTTTCACCCTCTCAAGTCAAAGAACTCCGTGATCTCCTCACGACCTATTCTGGCATATTTGACTTTGAAGGCAGACCCTTAGTCAAACCTCAGAAGTCAAGCATCGCATCGGTACCGGTGACGCGGATGCAATCCACAGGCGTCCTTACCGCGTGTCACCATCAGAGCGCCAAGTAATCCAACAGGAGGTCGAAAAGATGCTGACAAAAGGCATTATTGAGCATTCTTCTAGCCCGTGGGGTTCGCCTGTATTCTTAGTGAAAAAGAAAGATAACACCTGGCGTTTCTGTGTGGACTATCGGCACTTAAACACGATCACCAAAAAGGATGTATACCCGCTCCCTCGCATCTACGATGCCCTGGACTGCCTTCACGTTGCGACCTACTTTTCATCGATGGACCTACGCTCTGGTTACTGGCAAATCAGTGTAGACGACCTATACCGTCAGAAGACAGCCTTTGTAACGCCTGACGGTCTCTACCAGTTCAAAGTTACGCCGTTTGGCTTGTGCAATACACCGGCAACGTTCGAGCGGATGATGGACACACTTTTGCGCAGCTTTAAATAGAAGTGCGCAGTTTCTCGAGCTGCTGCACTGCTATTTATGTTCCTCCCTCATAGCGTACGACGGCACCCCCTATGTGCAAAAGACAGGAGTGTGTATCGGCTCCTGCCTGGCACCGGTTCTGAGTGACCTTCTGTTGGCCCGGTGTGACCGTGAATTGTCTGAACGCATGGATGGTTCAGGGGTGGTTCGTGTGTTCCGGTATGTGGATGACTTTCTTATTCTTTTTACGTCCACACCGGGGGGCGTATGAAGAGAAGGCCCAATGCATCATCGGGACCTTCGAGCGCACTCTGAGTTCTTTCAAGCTCACCAGCGAATTGTGCTCCGACAACAGTATCAGCTTTCTGGACTTGGTCCTGCACTTTCAAAACCATGTCTGCTGGGAATATTCGGCTCGATCAAAGAAGAGTTTTCTACCGTTCAGCTCCGCACACTCGAAGTCTGTGAAAAGAGGCATTGCACTGTCCGCCATGAGGATTGCCTTATTCCGCTCCTGCGCACATTTGGTGCACCCTAGTTTCTCGAACCAAATTGAGAGGCTGCTGGGCGTGGGATTTCCACGACAATCGCTTATGTCATTGGCTTAAGTGCTACTGATGGAGGTGCAGGGGCGTCGCACTCGAGACCAGCGAGAGCCGAACCGCAATGTGGCAGTGCTTCCCTACGTACACGAAGTTTCACATCGGGTCAAGAAGGCGGCTGGACGTGCCGGTGTTCGTGTCGTATTTTCAGCACCTTTCAAGCTGGGCGGCATGTGCCGCCGCGTGAACGAAAGAGAGGGAAGCAGAGCGAGCTGTTCGAAGAGGCACGCCAAGCCATACATCAAGTGCGCGACATGCGTTGTGTATGAGATTCCGTGCTCGTGCGGCCGTGTGTACGTGGGACAGACTGGGCGGTGCATCAATGATAGGCTTCGCGAACATGCCAATTCATTAAGAACTGGTATCGGTAGTAATTTATCCACTCATTGTGCCAGGCATGGATGCACCCCCAGTCTGTCTGACGTCACAATCCTGAAACGCTTTCGTCAAAGGCGCACGCGGGAGATATTTGAGGCCTTAGTCATCCTCCAAAGGGGTGATCGATGTATAAGCGTTCCGTGACTCGAATTGTTAGAAAAACAAATGAGCTATTTGACGTCACGCACGTGACAGAAAATCTTGTAACCTTATCGTATTTTTCACTCTTTCTTCTATCTACTTATTCTTGGTTTCGTCAATAAAAAATTGAATTGGCAGTCAGCGCCCATCCGTGTGTCACTTTTCTTCGTCCTGTCTTTGCGTTGTTTTTCAAGCATTATATACACTTTGTTGATGCTGTGACTGACGACGATGAAGAATTATGCCTGAGGCTTTTGTAATGCGTTGGAGCATTCAACGACCCGCTCGTTACGCATTTCGCATTGTGTGACACCTGGTTATTACTTTACTGTTCTAAAACGCTTTAATATACATGTTAACGCGATTCCTTGCCCGACATGAAGCCTGCACAGTCAGTTCGCACCGAAGTTTCAAGCACCAGCGTAGCTCAGGCAGGGGCGTAGCCAAAAATTTTTTTCGGGGGTGGCACCTCCTTGAAATGGCCAGTTTTCGCTCTGTATGCCATGGCGAAAAAAATTTCGGGGCGGGGCACGGGCCTGGTGTGCCACCTCCTGGCTACGCTACTGAGCTCAGGGGTCGACTACTGGGCTACTACCTAGAGGGCCCGGGTTCTATCTTCGGTATTTTACTTAGTTTTTTTTAGAAGCGAAGCATCTAAGTTTTTCTTATTTCGCGCGATAGTGGTTAGGGACACCAGCGGCGGCGGCGGACAACTATGGCGCAATGTTGCCAACCAATTTTTGAAGGATACCCTACGTCACGGTCAAAATTACCCTAGCTTACCCACATAACTTTTATCATTAACCTACATTTTACCCTACGCCTAAGAATAGCGTAGTGTAAGAAAAATAACATAGAGACTATATTTCACTGCATTAAATGCAGACGTGCGGTGGCGCTAAAGTCGGTGGCAACTTCAGCAAGTTCAAAATTAGTTTCGCAGAAAGAGAGAAAACATTCCGGTATTTCCGTGCGAAGAGCGGTGACTGATAGTTACAAAAATCAGGAGACTCATCAGCAAGTATACGGCTGGCAGTGGAAGCGACATGGTAATAAAGAGCAGTAAGCGAAACATCATTGAGACGGAAAAGATAAATTGGATAGCACCGATGGAAAGAAAACCGGCTCCTGAGTAACTACCGAAAGGGTAAAGACGAAATAGGCAGGTATACATTTTATGACAACTCAATAGGAAGCGCTTTGCTCTTTGAAGCAGAAGTTGGGTTTGCCTTAGAACATGTGGTTATATATCAAGATCAAGTAAGGAAGACGGCCGATACGTTAGGTCGGTAAGGAAACTAAGGAGCATGTATCATTCGAATGTGGAGGCATACACTCGGTTGTATGTTAGGGCACCAGCATGCAAGCAGCCTTGGGTTTTAGGGACAACGTGTGAAAGATAAACAGGTCGGCGATATAACTAAGCAAAAGACGACTGGACGATCGGCAGCGGAAAAGTGGGCTGAAAGCAAAAAATAACGCGGGAAAACTAATATTAACCTGTTATAAAGGGAAGAATGTTCGGCTGTGAATTTATCACATTTTCTATAAGACGAGAACCTTAATTAAACTCGACAAGATTAGACCATAATGTAAAAATAGTAATGGGAAGAAGGAAATAGTGAGCTTGTTGGAGTGCAGGTCTCCACCCCGCTTAACATAGATGCTCTTTCATTCATCCATCCACTTTCATTGAAAAAACTCGCGTGGTCCCTTAGGCATTCGCCAAAGATGGCAAAAGTCATTTAGTTTTAACACGAAAGTGTTTTATGCAGGGACCCACCAAGTTTCACTAACGTATTTCCGTCCCGGATATGACGTTGATAAAATGGACGCCAGCGTACGAGAAAGAAACAACCGTAAGAAAAAGTTCCGCCACCGCGAATCGAACCTACCACGCTCAGTCGGCGACGATTGTCACCCGACGCTCCATCAACATAAGCTACCGAGACAGCTGCACGGCACACCACAAACGCGCCTTATATCTGACACATTCTCTCTTTCGCGGTGCTCTCTGTTGGAGGGGAAAGACGGTGTGGTGTGGTGCCGCCGTCTGTGAGCGATAAACGGAAGCAATGCAGCATGACACTTACAAGCAGTGACAGGAAACGATTAAGCAACGACGCAGTTAAAGCATGGCCGCCGAGATTCGCCATCTCGCATACCATTGTCAAAGCGTCTTGATACCTGCGAAAAACACTGGCCGCGCTGTCATCGGAGAGTCACCCTAGACGCAGTTACGTTCTTCGACTTTCACATCGTGTCGGCGGGTCACGGCTGGATGTAGGGATCTAGGAATAGGGCAGCTTCGAATGCACCATAGGTGTGTCTCCGCGGCCAACTGCTTCGAGTGCGATAGCACCGGCTAATAAAAGTACTGTCACAAGCGCTGCAATAAGCGTGCCTCGGTGGAGCGAGACAGAGGCCAGTGGGACGCGGAACGCCTGCGCGTGTTCTCAGCTCAAGCTACGAATTTCTGCACCCTGTGTTGCTAAAGCGCAGTGTGTATGAGCACAGATCACAGGCGTTGGTTACAGCAGCGCCTCCTCTATTTACAATGCCAGTGCAAACGCTCGCTCCTCAACGGGAGCCGTCGGTCCACTTTAGTTCAGGGAGTGGTCGTGATGCGACGCTGCATAATGGGTAGGGCTGCTTGCGTCACACGTGCGTCCGAGCGCTTCCCACGGACATGCGATAGACGCGTTTTCCCACTCCAATATCAAGTGTCTGTCAGATTTGTTCCTTCGTCTTCCTTCTTTGTAGCTCGAAGCAAAGCCGCCGCCGCCTGAAAGCGCTCGTGTGGCACCTCTTAAAGGAGCACATGCAATGCAGCATCGCAGTGACGCGTCCCCATTGGTTGCCCGCATAGCGCCACGAACAGGCACGCGCTATCTCAAAACACCGTGTCCCTTACAGAGCCAGCGTGACCGCCAACATAGTGAACATGAGGGATGCAAGACGCCGCCCCACGGATCTGTACACAACTGAACAAAAAGTTACTTCATATGGTTTCCGTCGTGAGGCACTACGTTTTGGGTTCTCTCCCCCATGACCGCAAAGCACACGCGAAGGCTAGGTGATGGGCGAGAGTAGGAAAGGGCTAGAGGAGAGGGTGGTGAACGGCTGGAACGGGCATTGATAAACGGGCTGGCATTGATAAAATAGAGGAGGCGTTGGTTACAGTATTACTCGCGCGAGCACATGGTGTCGTTTCTGTCGCGAACTGACGACGCTTTGAACAAGTGCATATCAAGTACCAGTGTTTATTATGTGCTTGTTGATGGCATTATTGCGCGGGATTCAGGATACGCTGTGTCCAGGTATATGTTAACAATCGCAGCTAATACAACGGTTTAATCATGATCATTGAAGTTAGTCGTCGTGACGGAGATATTGTCCCCGCACCTCCACCAAATTGTCACGGGCACCACGAATACGCAAGAAAGACAAAAGTGAGTGTATTTACAATATATACAAGTGCCGAGTAGCTGCCACCAAATAGCTGCCAGAATCTTGCGCGGCTCACCAGCTTCTTCTTTGTCTCTTCGTCTGTCACGGCGGGCTCATGCACCATGCCTCGTAACAATATGCCACGCGGCGTCACGCTAGGTGCATCGACGTCAAACGGGGCTATATCTGCCAAAGGCCAATAGACATTGTACAAACTCTCATGTATCACTACACAATAAGCACTACTTCTGTGAAAGCACGTTTCACTTTCGT
>JALIZH010018595.1:0-22554 GCA_030522465.1 Rhipicephalus appendiculatus
GGGAAACTTCACGTGCGTTCCCGTATATATATATATATATATGGAGGCGTCTCTATCTTCCGGCATGCGTACGAGTTGGGCAAAAAGCTTCTGGGGGGCATAAATGACGCGAGCAGATAGAGTTCCTGTGACACGCGACTGCGGTTATTTATGCACAACAGACGGCCCAGCCCAAACAGAGACGTTTCTCGAGCTATATCTCTACCAGAAGTGACGGATGCAACTCCATGTGAACGGACGCTGCGAAAAGGTTCCTTCTACATGGAACGTAAGCAAGGAAGACTTCATGGACTTCGAGCTTTGTGATAATCTTTGCTAACATAGCGCGTTACTCTTACAATATTTAAGGTCTTATATTTTCACGGCAATGCACTCCTCGGCGTCTTCCACACAAATTCTGTAACGCGGCCGATCTGATTTCTGACCAAATCCGTGCTCTGTATTTGCCATCGTACTACTAAAGATACTGGCAAGCCCTGGTTAAATAATGACCACTGCTGTTTAATGTTGGCTATTGTGTATTTAATGTAGGAAGCATTGCCTTCCTTACACCTCAGTAGAATTTTTTCAGTCTAAGAATGGACTGCTATTTTTTTTTGCTTTTTTTTTGTGCTAGAGCCAGTGCTTCAATAGTCAGATCCTTGCCCTGTCAGAAGCATATTGTGTTTTAATGGAAACAGAAAGGTTCAAGACGCCTTACGAAGTAGGCCATGGGCGAAATCCCGAAACGCTGCGAAGATGGTCATCTTATGTTACCCATTACTGACGAAAATAGCCCAAGGCGACAATGTAGCCATGGCGAGACTTGGCACGTTGAAAAAAAGGACGTATGGAAGAAGGCGCGGGGCTAGCGCTGACGGGAAACTGAAGTATATTGAAATGAAAACCCGCTTCTTATAGTTGACAACTATAACCCGCTTCTTATAGTGACAACTATATAAAACAACCAAAGGTATGCCCTCAGGGGAACATTCGTGAACGAAACAATATCAAACAAGCAAATTTTAACACGCGTGAAAACCCTAAATCTAAAGTTATCACTAAATTGAAGGTTAAAGATATGTGCATAACAAAAGTTATCTTACAGGTTTCACCAGAATATTAATTAGAGCTAACAGACAATGATACCAAGGAAAGTATAGGGGATGGTTATTAGCAGTACTTGTCTTGTAAACGTGAATAAATAAAAATGGACGAAAATATCACTTACCTCCGGCAGGGACCGAACGTGCGACCTTCGAATAACGCTTCCGATGCTCTACCAACTGAGCTACAGCAGGTGGTCATTCCCTCCGTCCCACTTTATGGGGTATATATGTTACATTTCAACATGGGGGCGTCAGTCAGCGCCGCTACCAGCCATGACGGCGAGTGTGGAACTCTCTTTTCCTGCCTGTTTGCGTCACATACCACGTGATCTTATTACGAGCTGGCGGCTGACCAATAATCCCTCGCGTACTACCTGAAGGCATCAAGTCTGCCAAAACGAGACCATCGCTATGAATAAAGGAAATAATTGAGAATGTAAGGGCTTGTTTTTCTTTCTTAGACACAATATTAATGAGAGCTAACAGACAATGATTCAGAGCTAGCCGACAGTAATTGTATTGCACAGAGGGATCACCCCCGCTGTAGCTCAGTTGGTAGAGCATGGACGCGTTATTCGAAGGTCGCAGGTTCGGTCCTTGCCGGTGGCAAGTTATCTTTTCGCCCGCTTTTCTTTCTTCACATTTGCAATGCAGTTACTGCTAATAACATCCCCCATACTTTCCTTGGCATCATTGTCTGTTAGCTCTCCATTGATATGTGTCTAACAAAGAAAAAATGAGCCCTTACATTTTTACTTCTTTCCTTGAGGTTTTACCAGAAGGTATGCATATTCAACATCCGGCACATGTAGCAAGGGGTGGCTAACACACGTCTCCATCTCCTTCTTAATCATGGCTGTTTCAGCCAGTTCCCAAGCCACTTGGTGCTTGTGGGCATAGAAAATCTGCGTAGCTTCTTTAAATGTGGGGAACAATCGTTTCATTCTTTGCAGTGCATAGACAAGTGCGTTAAGGCGTGCCTTTAAGAAAAGCTGCGATGTTCCCTTAGATGAAAATTTAGGCCAGCGCCCTAGTTTTCCTAATATACGAAGCACCACACGAGAATGGCACACGGTACACCAACCCCTGACTTACAATCACCGAACATTTTTCGATGTTTCGCGCCACATTCATTTTTTTTTTTGCTCTAACCGCTGATACTTTTGCGTCAATGGCTGCACAAGCCCCCACCTATTCTGTTCTTCGCAAAAAACAGAACGCGTACACAACATCTTGCAGCCACCTTTTTCAGCCGGTGTGACGCGCCATGCAAATATGGAAACAACCACAACCTTATCAGTTACCCTCTGCCGCTCAATGTCTTGCACACCACCAGCCAATGCCGTTTTTAGCCTGCGCGAAATTCTGCTAGACGCAGAAACAAGAACGTCACCTGGAAATCTGGCTTCACGGTGGCAGTTCCCCTGCTCATGAAGCTCCATTTTACCTGGTGGATGCATGACTTGGTGACGGCTGCATATAGGCCAATTAACGGATATGCCACTTTTTACAAATTTTAAATGAGCCTGAAGAAAATTGCAAGAGTGATTTCTCTGACCTGGGCGACAAAATTCTAGCATATGTGGTCGGAAGAGAAGCTGAAACCCCCACAATTATAAATTGAAGAAAATCGTTCCTGAGGTCCCATGTCGAATTCAATCCCAGGCCCCTCTCCTTAAAAAGTTTGAGAAGAGAGAGAGAGAGAAATAGATAAAGGAAAAGACAGGGAGGTTAACCTGGTAGAAGAACCGGTTTGCTACCCTGTACAGGGGGCGGGGAAAGGGGGGTCGGAAAGAGGATAGAGAGACCATAACACGTGTGGGATAAAGATCTCGGCAAATCACGAGAAAGTCATCCACGTAAACGAAAAATTTTTAGGTCCTGCCCTCCAAATATTGTATCCTTCAGCCCACTTGACTCAAGGAAATGTCGCTTAGAGTAGGAGCGACCTTTGAGCCGAAAAATACGCCTGATATCTGGACGTATACATCAGTGGCCCAGGCTGTAAAGAATGACTTTGCAAAGTCAAATCTTCCATAAATGCCTCAGCAGATAATGAGCAAGCGTTGATGACGGCAACAGGGCTATTGTGAACAGTAATGCATACCTTTAGAATAAGCAGGATGTGATGGTGGGGAAAGTAATAAAATAAATCTTCGACATCAATACTAAATCCCCCCGCTGCGGCCAGGGTTCGCCGACTTCAAATATATGACTACTTCAGCAGAGTTTGGAACCTGATAAGGGTCTTCAAAACTGAGCGAATACAAAAATTGTCGCAGGTAACTTGACACTTCATTCTGTCAAATGTGACGCTCAGAAAGAATACTCCTGCAACAATACTTCATTTATGTATTTTTGGCCGAAGGAACACTTTCGACTGATCCCTTTTTCTAGCGATAACGGAGGGGCCAGGCGATCAAGATAAGGATCCTTCAACAACGCGATAGCAATCTTCTTAACGGCTGCTGTATTTGCAGACACTTTTACAAAACCTTTTTCCGCGGCACTTCGAGCATTATTTGCCAACATACCTTCCGACATATATGCCAAAAAAAAAGCCTTTCTCAGAAACACTAAGCCTAAAACCTGCCGCTACGCAAAACGTTTGTGCGAACCCTGAGGCTTATTTGAGCGCCTGCCTGTTTTTGGATTCGCTACAACGTTTACCCAGTCCTTCTGGCACTGTCGCCCATCGTCTTTTGGCGCTCAATCACAGATAGGGACGCCGTATTGGAGGGCTCCAGAAATACGGAAATATCAACCATCTGGTGTTCTTTAACGTGCACTGACATCGCACAGTACACGGCCCTCTAGCATTTAGTCTCCATCGAAATGCGATCGCCGTGGCTGGGAGTGAACCCGCGATCTTCGGGTCAACAGCCGAGTACCATAAGCACTGGTCCACGGCGGAGGACTCTCAGACAAGAAAATATCAAATACCAAATATTCTCCGCTTATCATATTTTATAGGTGTGAGAAATTAATAACAGTAGAAAGCTAGGCTCAAGCATTATATGTGTAGGAAGCTAGGCTCAAATTGTGTGCCCTAGTTAATAGATTAACTCAAGTTCAAATGGACTACTCTAAACGAGAAATCCTATAAAACAGCCACTTCAATTGAGATCGAAACATCACGGTAATACTGCTGTTTTTTTTGTTTTTTTTTTGTTTTACCGCGGAAGCTATTCTTTCCAGACGCTTTTTCTGGACCACTTTGTTTTGTCAAGGTAGATAAAGAAGGACGATAGTCCTTCTTTATCTACCTTGTATACTGTGCGTGTCACATTATAGGTGGGTCAGTGCACAAATGACTATGACACAGTCTTTTTTGTGTGACCGATTGTTTATTAGGCTATTTATCCTATATGCCAGGAAAGACCGCCGACATGAATGCCTGTGCTGAAAGAAATAAACAAGACAAAAAGGACACTTTGTACATTCCAAAGTGTGTTCGGCGAAAGCCTGTGGCCATTCCACTGATTATGCCATGTCTTTTTTCTTTTACACTCTCAGTGGCATAAGACACAAACCTAATGGGTGCGTGTTTTCTTCTTTAATTTTTTACCGCGAATCGCAGCGAGACGCGAGACTCATCTTCCTCCGTTCGCATGCGTTAGTATTTTCTCGCGCTTTGCGCATCGTGCAAACGCCATCCGCGTTCCAGCTCTTAAGTTGACGGACCCTTTGTAAATTGGAAAGTGTATTCCGTGAACGCCTGGGTCCATTGAGACGGCGTCGGTCAGAATGATTGCAAACTCTGGTCACAGCGACGCTACGCAAGCAAAGCGCGAGCGCTATAGAGTCCGACGCGACCGGCGTCCGTCTGCGCATCCCGGCGGCCACCTGGCTCAGTGCCAGAGCTCGGATGGACGGACGGACGGACATGGACGGATGAACGGATGAACGGACGGACGGACGGACGGACAGACAGACAGACAGACAGACAGACAGACAGACAGACAGACAGACAGACAGACAGACAGACAGACGGACGGACGCCGGACGAAGGTCGGACGGACACCGGACGGACGTGAGCATGAGACATCAAAGACTTTCGCCTTAAAGATTACACCATCTCCCGCTAAAGGGAACCATGTGTAGATGCGAAGCAGCGGGCGCTGACGCTTACACTGGCGGCGGCGTTGACGCTGGCGCTCATCGCAGCGTTGCACAGGAGAGAAACCTGGGGGGCGCAAAGCACGCAGTGATGGACGGTTGTTTCCTACTGGAACATCCCAATCGCTGCTGGGCAATGAGAGACAGAAGACTCGGACTGGACACAGAGACCCGCAGTTCGCTTTTAGTTAACGCGCACGCTGCGAATTTTTCATCGTTCGGCAACGCACAGGAGAAATCTCCCACCGGCACCACCTTGCAGGTCAAGATCCATTGCCATATATACGGGGTGGCCAGTGAACGGTTGTGCAGCGCGAGCAGTCGGTTTTTTCAACCAAGAAACTCGCTAGCAGACGCTGCCTGCGTCGGCGTTGCGTGGCGAGAGAGGGGGGAGCGTAGGAGAGGAGAGAGGGGGGGAGGGGACGCGCATGCGCATTGGGGGGTGTGGTTGCCGCGGGGGGGGGGGGACGCGCATGCGCAGTGAGGGTGTAGACGCCGCGGGGAGAAATGCCTAGAGGAGAGAGAGGGGGGAAACGTAGGAGAGGGAGGGGCAGGGGACGCGCATGCGCAATGGGGGTGTTAGCGCCGCAGGAGGGATGCCTAGAGGAGAGAGGGGGGGAGGGGACGCGCATGCGCAATGGGTGTGTAAACGCCGCGGGCGGGAGAGATACCTAGAGGAAAGAGAGGGGAAGCACAGCAGAGGAGGTGCGTGGGGAGGGTTCGCGCATGTGCAGTAAGGGTGGTGAGGACGCACACCACCAGCACTACCGCCGGACGGACGGACGGGCGGACGCCGGACGGACACCGGACGGACGTGAGCATGAGACATTAAAGGCTTTCGCCTTAAAATATTAGAGCACTGATGGTACGAAACAGTTGTTCTTCAATGGGGGTCCGCGGACCCCAGGGGATGCACAAAGCAATTTTATGGGTTCCACGAAGCCCATGCTCGAAATAAAGGAGAAAAAAAAGCCGGCAGATCCCACGCACTGTGGGAATCGATGTAATGCGAAGCAGCCTGGAAGGAGCAAATCATGTTTTACATAATTTGCATGTCATGTTTTACATGTTACGACCTGTCATTTGTGTTCGTCATAGTCACGTCGCGATATACCAATTTTGGTGTATGTCAAGCTAGCGAACTGGACGCAAGCGCACCATGAGCGTGGCATGTAAATGGCATTGTAGATGACATGCATGCCAAGATTTTCATGTTACCACCTGCCACTTATGTTCGTCATACAGTCATGTCACTCAATATCAAATTTGCTGTATATCAAGCTAACGAAACGGCCGCGAGCACGCCATGAGCGCGGAATGCAAGTCATGTCGCACATGACAAGTCATGATTTCCATATTACCACTTGTCATTTACGTTCGTCATACAGTCATGTCACTCAATACCAAATTTGGTGTATATCAAGCAAACGAAACGGCCGCGAGCGCGCCATGAGCGTGGAATGCAAGTCATGTCGCACATGACAAGTCATGATTTCCATATTACCACTTGTCATTTACGTTCGTCATACAGTCATGTCACTCAATACCAAATTTGGTGTATATCAAGCTAACGAAACGGCCGCGAGCGCGCTATGAGCGTGGAATGCAAGTCATGTCGCTCATGAAGTCATTATTTTCATATTACCACTTGTCATTTATGTTCGTCATACAGTCATGTCACTCAATCCCAAATTTGGTGTATGTCAAGCTAACGAAACGGCCGCGAGCGCGCCATGAGCGTGACATGTAAATCATACTTTTCATGACAGGTTAGTCATGATTTTCATGATATGACCAGCCATTTATATTCTTCATACAGTCATGTTATGCCATACCAAATTTGGTATAAATCGCATTAACGATACGGCCAGGAGAGCACAAAGTCGTAGGCGGCTAGATAGCTAGATAGATAGATACGCTCCAAGTCGCCGAAGTTCGCTAAGAAATGCTTCGCATTTTCTTCATACAGTCATGTTATGCCATACCAAATTTGGTATAAATCGCATTAACGATACGGCCAGGAGAGTACAAAGTCGTAGGCGGCTAGATAGCTAGATAGATAGATACGCTCCAAGTCGCCGAAGTTCGCTAAGAAATGCTTCGCATTTAAAAAGCACTTTTTTGTTTTTGAGGCACACCATAGCAGCGGCCCCTTCGGATTTTCGGTATCTTTCACCGCAGAACAGTACTGCATTGAGGCGGAGTTGACTAATGGTTTCCTTGTCCACGTGATGGCTGTAAAGCTTTTGTTGCAGTTTTCTGCGGCATATCAACGCGAGCATACTTTTTCTAGGCTTGCGTATTTTTAGAGCAAATATAGCTAGAAACAGGTTGTCTGTGGCTGCAGACCGCGCAACTTATTGGCTAGCTGTTAAGGTGAAATTGGCATGTCAATTTACTTTACCATTGTTTACCAAGCCGTAGTAAAAGGCCGCTATTTTCACGCTGCATGTTGTGTGATGACCATTCCACCCCCCCCCCCCCCCCCCATTTTTTTTCTCGCTGCAAGGGGTCCCTCATAACTTCCACCAGTTCACAAGGCGTACCAGAAACATCCATGGCTGAGAAGCGCTGCTATAGAACATTAAAAGATAGAGGGAGTGCCCTAGTGCACTGATGGCCTTAAAATATTTCAACTGTATTAGGAACAAAATGCGAGCCCCATTCTTCCGAGCAACCACGTCACAGGAAAGGCATTCATAAAGGATATATTACTTCACTCGAATAAAAACAGGAAGATGGAGTGGATACGCCTTGGGTGATACGCAACAAATAATCTATCTTCCGATCAGGCAACACAAAACACATGGGTAGCACAGTATGCCTGACCCTAAGTCACGGCTGTCCAAATGCTGTGCCACGTGGCCGCGTGCGGCACCACCTGACAAGCCTTTTCTTTTGGCACGGCACACAAGCAAACTAAATATAAAAGTAACAAAGGCACCGTGTGGCCGCTTTCGTAGGCTGAAAAGAGCCAGTGACCGGAACTAAGGGGAAAAGTATCTGGCTAGGGGGCGGATCTGTCCCGTAGAGCTGCGACAATGGACGGCTCCCGCGTGAAAGACGAACGGCTGTCGACTTCACGCCTATTCTCCGCTAGACGCCTACAAGACACGAGAAAAGAATACTCCCACATGCGACTTCAGTTCGCTCTTTCACGTCAACTGGGGCGCCACGAAATTGGGGCGCCATGCCTTAACAGTATAGATTGGAGAATTTTACGTTCCATAACAACACTATGATTATTTGGAGCGCCTTAGTGGAGGCCTCTGGAAACTTCGACCTCCTGGGATTCTTTAACATGCAACTGAATCTAAGTACACGAGACTCGAGCATTTCGCTTCCATCGACATGTGGCTGCCGTCACCGGGATTTGATCCCGCACCACTTAGGTTCAGCCGTCCAGCACCATAACCGCTATACCGCAGTGGTGAGTTGAAGAATACGAGATCAAAAAAGTATATTCAGGGCGAAAACTTAGTGCAGATTAGATATACATGAGAAGTATTTTGAATCAGTCTGCTCTCTTCTTGGTCTCTGTCGGTCTCTTCAGTGACGCATGAGCTATATTAAGGCAAGGTTGTATAAAAAATATCTATACATTTCAAACCAAAACAAAGCGTCCCCCTTAGAGTCCTCTGTGGCGCTTTTATGTATATTGACTGCAATAACTATCGAATAATTATTTCAGGACTAAACATAATCAGCTGTGTTATTGGCGTGCATAAATAACAAAATGTCGACACCATTTGGTCAAATCAGCTGCTCCTGTTCAAGCAAGTCGCCAAAATGTACTGAGTACGTGAATCACAATCATGGTAAGAAACGATAATTTCTTGACAACCCGAAGACAACCCGAAACGGCTTGATGACATGACTCTGCTGACCCTAGGTCATGGGAGGATGTGTTAAAAGAAGGAATGTATGCGTATTTTGAAAAACAGAAACCATACCTCGTCACTCTGTTTAACCAACGGATATCCAACAATCTTTATGAGCACTATGGTTACATGAGAAGCTAAAAATTGTCGAAGTTCACACCAACCATTACGGCAGTGATGAATAACACTTCTGCCCTTCTTCAACGATCGTCTTGAAGTTTTAATCTATATTTTCAAATGTGTTTTCAAATGGTGAGCTTATTCTCCATTTCAAGCCAGGAAATGCTACGGTACCAAATGTCAAGAACCCAAGTTCTTTGGCCGACTTATACGTAGACGTAGAAATCATTTCTTTCACTTATGCAACACGATGGAGGAAGGCCATCGTTTGATATCGAAGGGCATTTAGCAAGCGTACACTGAATTACAAGCACATGACAAAAAATGTGCTTTAAAAGTCGGAGAAGCTCGTTCTAGCTCGGACCCCCTCGTTTCGCCAAAACGCGATCTTCTTTGACCCCGTCTGTCGGCAAAGATCAGAGGAGACTACTGAATGGTCGTGAACAGCATGAGTTCGGCTTTATGGGTGCCGACACATTGTTGAGCCTCCGGGAAGAAATCCAAGGTCGCTTTCTTCAGTTGGACAAAGGCGGAATAGATCAAAGAAGCCTCCAATGAGTGTTTTTAGTTGAACTTGGTCACCCGGAAGAACTTTTCTCCAAGTTTTTTAGCAAATGTTATAACAAATGTTGTTCCTGGCATTTGGCAAATGTTGTTCCTGGCATATGGCGTTATGTTCGCGCTGCCTCTTAACTCACTAAAGGATTATGATTACTGTAGTAGTGCAGCGGCCAATTCAAATGAAATATAAGTATGTTTTGAACAATTTTGCCTGCATAAGCCTCTACAGCATTTACAGCTACAGAACATTACTTCAGTATCAAATCCCATTTGCCACATTCATCGTGAAGACATTTTTTCCATCTTTTACTGTCGAATTTGCAAGTATCGCACCAGCGTTAGATGAAGTATATTGAGAATTTCTCTCGGTTAGTAAGTTGCTGCTGTTAAGTACGTACAGTGCGTAGCAGAGAAAGGAGAATTGCATTTTGACTGGGCATGCAGTCACTTGGATAATGTCAATATATGAAGATGGGTCCGAACTATGCTTTGGACAAAGGGCGTATTCATCCATACGGGGCGGGAGAGTCCGGATGACCGACCTTATCCTCCACCGCTTGAATAGTGAACACCACCTAAAGGGTGCTCTCCCCCATGAACGCAAATCACACGCGAAGGCTCGGCGACGGGCGAGAGTAGGAAAGGGCTAAAGGAGAGAGTAGTGAACGGCAGGAACGGGCGCATTTGGCTGGCATTGATAAAATAGAGGAAGCGTTCAGACAACGCACATTTGCCGGATCTAATCGCGGAGGCCGCGGCCGATATCCTCAACACCAACCGCATCATGGTAGGTGACGCAGCGATGTAGTTTTTCGTCGATCCGCCACATGCTGCAGATCCCGCAAACGTTTTCGGAAAACACTACCACTTTCGTTGCAGTTTACGAATATGTTAAGATCAGCTTAAGAGACTACAAACAAATAAAGCTATTCTTTCCTTCCCTAAAGCGCTCTACTAGTAAATAAAGATGGCACGGCGAAAATTTTGAAAACTTTTTACGTATAGCCTAACGCAAATAATCACGAAAGCAGTGACGGGCTAGGTACTCGTATTCAAGCATTTATCATATTGTGGGCCTCCTCTCCTCCTTCCAGCTCTTCTTTTTGGTCTGTGCCGGTTCGCAAGGCCACAGCAAAAGCTGAGAGTCACACCAGCGTGCCGGACCTCCCCCTCCGGGCGGTTGCTTTTATTCGCTCCTGAAAAACAGTCGGTGAAGCCTGCGTTTGACAAGGAACGAAAGTTCTTTAGGCAGACAAGACCTTGGGCCAAAGCGCGTCTCGTGGGCTTCGACGCTACCAGGGAAGCCCCCTAGCTTTTTGTTCAGGTATGCATGGTGACTCCACAGCCGTACAAGGCGCTATCCTCTCTATGCCTCTCAGATGGGCCACATGCTCCCCTGCTTTCTTCCGGGCGCAGAAAGGACTCCAAGTGCCATTGGCGTTCGTCATCCTGCCTCTTCCAATCTGGAGGTTGAAACGAGGTATGGTCGCATTGGGGGGGGGGGGGGGGGGTAGACGAGCGATGATATATTGTCCACTGAAGCAGATCCTGGGTGGGGATGGGCTCCTTCGGATGATGCGAAAAAGGAATGCTTAAGCTCGCGTCTCGTGCGCACGTGCTTGGGTTCATAGCGCGCGGGGAGCAGCGGAAGGAGGCCCGCGGGGCCACCCTTTCGTGAGGATTTCAGCATCTGCCGCGGCTGGGGAGGAGAGCTGCCGCGGAGGGAGCGGTAAGAGCACTTTGGGGCCCCTGTAAATAATCAGGTTGGCGTCGTAAAGATATTCGAAAGCCCAGGAAATATTGCGAAAGCGAGGGTGGTGGCTTCTGGAGCGCTAAGACTTTACCAGAGGCTCATGCAGCTGTAACATGGCTTGCTTCTTGCCTGCGAAGAGTTTGCCGTGTGCTGCAGCATAAATGAGACTAGTAGCTCGTGAACACTCAACTGGCGAACTCGTTGTTAACCGTAGTTAATGTGGTATGTTTGTAGTCTCTATCATCACATTACGGTATTAAAATTACACGTGCGCGCGCGCGCGCACGCGCACGTGTGTGTGTGCGTGTGTGCGTGTGCGTGTGTGTGTGTGTGTGTGTGTGTGTGTGTGTGTGTGTGTGTGTGTGTGTGTGTGTGTGTGTGTGTGTGTTTGTGTGTGTGTGTTTGTGTGTGTGTGTGTGTGTGTGTGTGTGGCCGCCTTTTGTTATTGTCTTTGAGGTCTGTGATTACAGGACTGACGGCCCTCTACACACTAGTAAACTTCCCAATTCTTTCTTTTTTTTTTGAATAAACGAGAATAAACGAGATTGAATAAACAATAAGAAGAAGAGGAAAGACGCGGCTTGTTTCGGATGACAACTTTAAAAAAGATAACGCACAACCCGCTGCTGCGAAACGCAGGAGATGTCATTGAGATCTGGCCTCGATGTCTCGCACGCGCGGCGCCGCTTTGTCACGGGACTGTATTTTACATGCACGTGACAAACCGCTCGAGGTTATAAAGCACTGTATTCCTCTGAACATCCGATGCACTACGTTGCTTTAAATTCTACGTGCTTAACATTTAATGTGCAATTCGCGAGTTTTTCAACACATCATCCGTGTAACTAATTTTATATATGTATCCTGATATCTGTGATGTTTGTGTCGCTGTAGGTAAGATCTTTTTTGTGTAGTGTATGTATTATGCTATGTTCGTACATATTAAAAGCAATGGCGTTAGAAATTTTAGTACTGGTGCTTTTATTTCGTAAGCCCCCCATATGTCGTGACGACAGCCACTCGCTTAATTAAAACACGGTAGTTAGCAAATACGAGTCATGTATATGTAAGCGTTCTCAGAGCCCATATATAACCCATTCGTTGACCCTTCATTACCTTTGGCGTGTCCTACGTAGAAGCGGCAACTATAATGGACAAAGACAAACCACATCACTTCGCAATATAATAGAACACGCAGACTGACACACAACCTGAGATCTTACCGTCCATGTGAAAATATGCTAAAACTTTTCGCATAGCTCACACAAGTGCCAGAAACGTGAAAGGGCTGATGAAAACCAACTTTATTTATTCAGCCTTGTGCATTGATGTTATTTTAGCGAATCTTCTGAATGGTATAACTGTATACCTGGATCACGAAACAACTCGACGGGACGCGCAGGAAATATTCGTGCACAACAGATCGCTTTCTGTATGTGAATCTTTCCCGTGTATCCCTTATAAGTGTTGTGCTAACTTCAGTTATGCTATACCAACAAACCCATTCTTCAACATTAGCGACTCCGAATGGCGCCATTTAAAGGAAACAGAGAGCTCTAGTGTTCCTGGTAAATGTAATAGGTCCTATAGCCATGGGGCGCTGCGCCCGACTTCTCACATGCGTGATGAATGCATGACTATAGCGTTTGACAGGCGCGCGCCCTGTAAGTGTATAACCAGAGGATAGGCAGGGCGAGTGAATGGAAAAAAAAAACATTCATTCATGCCGACGTGCCCGAATGACTTTTCTACGTCTACACACGCGCGGCGCACGCGCGACGGACCCGTCTCGCAAACAATCGCTCCGAGGTGGCTTTTAGCAAACAGCCTGCCGATCGCAACGACAGCCGAGGGAAGCGAGAAACCGCTTGGGCTCAGGAACCAACGAGGTTTGCGGACGACGTCTTTCTTTTTCCGCGTCGCAGGGCGCCTCAGACTCAGCCGCGGTTGTTTACCTCTCGAAGCGTTTTCACCCGCTGAACGTTGCGACAACGTCCACACAGCCGCGCGCACCAGTATCAATGTCGCCATGAAGGCCGCAATGGGCGCAGCTGTCGGGTAATATATGACAAAAGCGAGCAACCAGCCGCCACGATTCCTCCGGCAATAGGGCTGCTGACTTTCTTTTGGAGGGTAGTTTCCTGAAGGGGCCTGGAGGGGAAACGCTTATACTGGCCTATCCGCTTCCCAACTACGCTTTTGTGTCCTGCGAGCGAGACGGGGAATAGCAGTCATGTCTCTACGTGTTTGTGTGTTTCCACGACTCTCGAATTCTCTCGCTGGCTCGATGCTGACCCGTCATCCTTGTGGGACTTTCTCAAGTTAGCGCTGCCGTTTTTACCGTATGGTAAAAACGGCAGCGTAAAGTAACCCACAAAAATGAAACTTGTGACGCATACATTTCGTGCCTCGCCACCATCTTCGCTGCAGGGAAGCCAAAGAAGTTCCTCTCTGATCGTGGGCCAACTTTCACTGCTGGCAAGCTCAAGCAGTTCCTAAAACGCAACAATGTCCACCAATTGTTCACGTCCTCCCAACACCCTCAATCTAATGGCATGAACGAACGCACGAATCAGACTACTGTAACCCGGTTAAAGTGCAAAATGGATGAGCAGCCCCAGAAGTCTTGGGTCAAACATCTTTCGGACGTTGTCCAAGAATACAATACAGTGAAACCTCGGTGATACGAATCTCACGGGACCACCAAAAATATTCGTATCATCCCAAATTCGTATCACCAGAAAACATGGAAAATTAGCATGCGACAAAAGAAAGTTGGCGTACATATTCATTTAGTGTTTTTCAGGGCCGCAGCAACGTCAGGAAGAACTCTGAATCATTGTCAGTTAAGTTTTGAGATGTCGGCAATCATTCTAGCACTCTTAAATATACGACCCGTGCGCGCGTGTTTAATTAATGAACCAGGTGCGTTGCGACTCGCGACCGCAGTAGCCCCTTCCTAATTTTAGCATGCTTTTTCGCACAAGACCGGAGTACTGCGGTGAAAGTAACGGAAAAAAGCGCTTTGACGCGATAGATCAAGGCGCCAAATGTCAGAACCACTGGCCTATGTTATGATTTTGTTATCGCAGAAGTGGTGGGGATGTTTTTTTTTTTTTCTTTTTTGTAGATTTACGGCCGTGCCTGCACAAGTGCGACCTCAACAGTCGCGCATGTGTTGACGTTGTGAGGCGTGACTCCTTCGCCAAGACCATCCTCACCTTCTTTCGGTCCTTGTCCACCTTCCATAAGATGTCTGATGCACGAGGCAGGCACGTGTAAACACAGTACAAGGACAGCAGCCCGCGTCGACGCGTTAGAGAGACAAAAAAAAAAAAAAAGCATGGCGCCAATGCCCTCTGTAATCAAAACGCGAAGGCCCACGGAGGCACATTAGAACCTCAAAGATTCGCACATACAATCTCGGAGGCCATGAGGCGTCTCTGAAGGTTTATCCCGACCGTAAGAAAAGTATTTTTCTCACACCGTGATTCGGACGATTTCGCGCTGCGGCGCGCATGCCCGCGCTTGCGTTCTCGCGCTCGCTCGTGCTTGGCGCGTCTTCCGCGACAGCGCGGACAGCACCTCTTCGTACCTGGGTGCCGACGTTCGTATCAAACGTCGCGGGGTGAAAATCGGTTCGCAACAACCGTACTCCATTACATTGCAGGCCAATGTACCTTGGCCGGGACCAAAGAAAAATTCGCATCACCCCGAAATTCGTATGAGCTGTGTTCGTATCACCGAGGTTTCACTGTAGAAGTCCACATGAAGTAACCCGATATCCACCATCATACCTGATGTCTGGAATATCTTCATACGATACTATTTTAGACACGCCAATGGAAAGTGTGCAAGAAACAAGGAAAAGTGCAGTCAAGAACACGCTACCTACCACGATAAGAACAAGATCATCGACGACAAAAAATTCCTACCACAAAATCTTCAACCTGGTGAACTGGTGCTCTAGAAACACCATGGCACCCAAACAAAGGAAAGCTCAGCTCAGTCATGGAAGGGCCTTACACGATCCTTCGTAGAGTGCCTCCTGTGAACTATGAGATCGACCGATGCGTGGCACCGTTAAGCAGAACTACTGACATTGTGCACGTCAGCAAACTGCGCCGCTACTATTGTCCCAATAAGTTGACGCTCTCTCGGGCGAAGGGGGGGGGGGGGGGGGAACGTGTGACGGTTCACTGGTGAATGGGGGAAAGGAAGGTGAGGAAGAGGAGGAGTTAGATTAGACTGGTGTTCTGACTGACGCCATGTCTCGTCCGTTACATGTATATATATATATATATATATATATATATATATATATATGTAACGGATATATATCCGACCCTTACAAGCGGCATATGCGTTATACACCCTTCATTTTCTGACGAAGGCCGTGCCACGGCCGAAACGTAAGACATAAAAGTATTGCTTTCTCGTACGTGTACCCGTTTTCTTTTTTCTTATACAGACCGGACCCACTGAACTTTCCTGCTGAATATATATATATATATATATATATATATATATATATATATATATATATATATATATATATATATATATATATATATATACGCAGACAAAACAACGATAGGGAAACGAGAGGGGTTGCGGCTCGAAGAATGCTTGCCGGACTAACTTAGCGGTACTGTTTACTAATATACGCAGTCTTATGCCAAAGAGAGATGAATTGTGTAGCCTAATCGATGATTGCGACGCTGACATCATAGCCATTACTGAAACATGGCTATCCGCCAATGTGTCCAACGCTGAACTGCTGTACTGCAATAAAAAATATCAAATCTAGCGCAATGACCGCGCTGTTTCTATTGGCGGTGGTGTGCTACTTGCAATTACTGAAAGCCTTAGTAGTTTTGCAGTTCCCATTACTAGCGATATTGAATCAGTGTGGTGTTGTTTGACAACGAACTTTAAAAAAATGATTATTGGTGTTTGTTACCGCTCACCGTCAACCAATGCATCATTCAGTGATAACCTTCACGACTGTTTAAATCAAATTACTGTACAGTATCCTGGTGCTGATATACTTCTTATGGGTGATTTTAACTTCCCCAACATTGTCTGGTCTGCCATGTGCCCATTTTCAAATCCATCATCAACCGCGTCCAAAAATTTTATATCGGTTTGTGCTGATTTCGACTTATCGGAGTTAGTTGTTTTGCCTACTCGTATCACAAAAAATTCATCGTCCCTTTTAGACCTTGTTCTGACGTCAGTTAAAGACATCGTTTCTTTGATCACCCATTTACCTGGCCTCAGTGACCATGACATCTTGACTTTCAGCCTAGTTACAACACATTCAAAAACATGCAAACGGTTCAAAACTATTAAAGATTACGGGAAAGCTAACCATGACGCTATTAATGAAGAACTTAGATTATTTCTTGACGCTTTTCTACCAGGTGTATTCCAGCGTTCAGTACAGAGTAATTGGAATATGTTTAAATCCACAGTTTCAAAACTAGTTCAGAAATATGTACCTATTCGTCGTATATTTGCCAACAGTAAGGCACCCTGGTACAATAGGTACCTCAACCGACTTGCTAATAAAAAGAAACGTTACTTTCGTAGAGCAAAACTTTCTCGGAAAGCGTCTCATTGGTTTTCATACAAAACAGCCGCTTCGTCGTACATTTCCGCTTTGAAATGCAGCAAATTTTCTTTCTTCAATATTACTCTTCCAAACATGCTTAAAACTAACCCGAAAGGCTTTTGGAATGCGCTAAAGGACAACAGTGACCATAAGTTTACGCTATCGCATCCATCTGGTGATCCCGTGCCGATATCTCTAACTGCCCATGTGTTGAATGATACCTTCGTTCGATCATTTTCATCTGCGAAAACCAATACGATGCCTAACTTTCCACGATTCAACTATCCTCCCATGGATTCGATTGTGTTTGATTCCGTAGGAATCGCAAAGATAATTGACAGACTAAAACTGAGTTCCTCTTGTGGTACAGATCAGATCAACAAAAAATTTCTTAAAAACACGAAAGAGTACTGTTCAATTATTCTAGAGTGTCTTTTTTCGCAATCTTATGACTCCGGTTCTTTACCTGAAGACTGGAAAACAGGTAAAATTGTCCCAATTTTCAAATCCGGGAAAAAGAGTGATCCCTCAAACTTTCGTCCTATCTCACTTACGTCAGTTCCATGTAAAATTTTTGAGCACATCATCTTCACGCATCTTGTCAACTATCTAGAGTATAACAGTTTCTTCTCGACCTCGCAACATGGCTTCCGAAAATCTTTTTCGTGTGAGACCCAGCTAATCACCTTCACAAACAACCTACATGTATATGTTGACTCTGGCTTTATTGTAGATTGTATTTTTTTTAGACTTTGCGAAACCTTTCGACAAAGTTAACCACTCCTTGCTGTTACATAAACTAAGTGCTTTTAATATTGACCCTCAAGTACTCGCTTGGATTCGTGAATTCCTTTCCTGTCGTGTACAATATGTTACAGCCAACGGCTCTGACTCTTCATTGGCAACAGTTGGATCAGGCGTGCCTCAAGCGTCAGTCCTTGGCCCGCTGTTATTTCTGATCTATATTAACGACCTACACACTAAACAAAAATAACCAGAAAAACACCAATTACTGTAGTAAACTGCTTGTCCTCTAGCGCACTACCTTTTCTGGGTTTTTTTTTTTACTACGTACCAGTCGAGGTAAAAATTTACTCTCACGCTAGTCGAGTTTTTGAGCGTAGAAACGGTAGTAATTATTAACCCCGCCGAGGTTTTCAGCGAGTATAGTTGGAGTAATTTTTTACTGCCGTTACAAGGTTTTTAGGGTGATTTCTGAGAGTTATTTCTAGTGGTACAAAAAAAAAAAATAAAAAGTGACGGCTGTGACCGGACCATGAGCCAACGCATTTATTAAACATCAAATGACGCGGAATTGATGACATCTACAGAGATTAACATATACACAAACACACACACACACACACACACAACCAATGCAGAATAAAACATCACCTGAACGGACCGCTCACGTTACTCAACCGTACTTCGACTACCCGGTATATATAGGCACCGCATTTGACCCGCCATGTAGTGCCGGTGGGAGAGCTACTTTTTGGCATCGTTGAGCAATAAAGTTTCATAGCGCACGCGTAAACTTAAGGTGGGTTGCAAGTCACCATGAGTCACACCGACCTCTTAGCATAAACCCTCCCGATCTTACCTTTTTTGATTATCCAATTATTAGCTGGCACTGCAGCCTGTTGGCCCACACGCGTTAGCAGTGCTCACGCACAACTCCACAAAATATACCTAAGCACACACAAACCATGGCAGCTCAATAATTTTCATTGAGTGGCAGTACAGCACATATTCAGGAACGCCGGCGAAGAAGAGCGGTGCCGCGCCTGTGCCGGCTTCAGACCAACGGCGTCGCTAGGCCTTTTCGAGGAGCACGGCTATGCGATGAAAGACAGCCGGCGACCACAGAATGCACCTCCTGTGCATTTTTCGTCGTCGTTATTTTAGACAGCAATGAAAAATACGTCTCCGCTATTCGCGGCGTCTTACGGAGCGATGTACTCACAACGAACGAGACGGCTCACCGTCCGGGTTTTCTCCGTGCTCAACGGTGGCCATAGCTGGTTCCGTATGCCTTGTATCGGTGCCCACCTTCGATCGAGATGTTTCACAAAGGTTGGCGCGTGCTGCGGACAATTCCGGCTGTACTTTACTACAGCAGACATTGCTTTCTGTGAAACAAAATCTATGCGACGCTTGTGTCACCTGCTCCGGCGACGCACTCACACTGGCCGGCTCGGTGCCGACGACGTATCGAAGCCTTTTTCCTATCGCTTCGAAGTTGTAACCGGTCACTCTTCAGGAAGCAACTACGGACGATCCCACCAGCTTGATGTTGTTTCCGCTGGCAGTGTTCTTCGTAGCTCTTCGCGATTCAGCACGGAAGCGAGGTATCCGCGACGTCCAGGTTCGGAGGCTCGCGCTCGTACGCGCACAGCCGCTCGATGATAGAAGAAACACGTGTGATCCAGTTGAACGTGCCATCAGCGCAACGAGACACATTCAGCGCGAGCTTCTGACACTCGTCAGTCTCCAGGGCCACTAAATAACATACGCCAACGATTTGCGAAAATCTGCAAGACGGCTTTCCTGCAGTTTTTTTTTTTTTTTTTTCGAGCACGCCCTTTCGTTCACAGAATGCTTTCCTCGCTCGTTTTCCTTCAGCAGCACCCAGTTCCAGTGAAAGTGCATGCACTGGGCACCAAAGGGGGGGAGATCGAGCGGCCGTGCACTGGGGGTCAACCGCGAAGCGCGACAATGCCATACCAATCTTTGAAAAAAAAAAAAAAAAAGGCATTTGTGGGGTTCGCATACCTTCACTGGAACTGAGAGCGTCACTCGGTGGTGGGAAAAAGCCGCCGAAGCAGCTGCAGCTTCCAGTCACGTGATAATAAACTCTCACATCGTGGTTAAAAGTCACGTGACAGAAAACTCCCCACGTAGTAAAACTGGATTGCGACATCCTTTTACTACGTCCCTGAGAAGGTGGTGGTAAAACTATGTCATGTACCGCCTTTTACTCCAACATGAGGTAGTAATTTTAAACGCGAGGGAGTTTTCAGAGGTCATGAGCCGCAAAAACCCCAATCTCGGATAGTTTTTGCTTACAGTGTACCTACTAACATTTCTTCCCAAGCTTGTTTGTTTGGGAAGAAACATTAACACTGTGTCATTTACCGGAAAATAGCCAGCGATTCAGACGTCACATCACTACAAAATGATTTAGATACCATATCACAGTGGTGCCGCACGTGGCACATGGAACTGAACGTCGCTAAATGCGAAAGCATGCGCGTAACCAGACGCAATGTTACCACTCCGTCCTATTCCCTTAACAATTCACCCCTGCAAACCACAGCTTCTTATCGCTACCTTGGCGTCCACATATCTAATAACTTGTCATGGAAGCATCACGTCCATCACATATTAGCTAAAGCAAACCAAACTTTAGGTTACTTAAAAAGAAAGTTCTATCTTGCTCCGCCATCGCTAAAACTATTGCTTTATACTACCTACGTTCGTCCTCAGCTAGAATACGCCTCATCTGTCTGGGACCCGCACAACTCTACATTAACACAAAGCATCGAGGCAGTGCAAAATCGCTCAGTTCGCTTTATTTCATCTAACTACGATCGCAATGCCAGTGTCTCAAACATGAAAGCTGATCTTAATCTACCTTCCCTAGCGGAGCGTGAAAGCAATCGCGCATCTGCCTTTTTCACAAAATTTACTACCATAACGCGGCTCTTCGTTCCCTGTTCATACGCCCACCTCCATTTCGCTCACGCCGACTTGATCATCATCATAAGGTTGACATACCATTCTTTTCAACTACTGCAGGCTCGCAATCATTTGTTCCCAGGACAGCAGGTGATTGGAATCGCTTACCAGCCTTTATAACTGATATAACCGATACAACTGCTTTTAAAAATGTATTATCCAGCGTACTGTAGCACTGCATGTTTGTTTGTTTCTTCAACGCCTTGTACTTTACCAAATTTTTTGTGTTAGATGAGAAGCATCTTATGGCGAAGCTTAATCCGGTGGTGGTGGTGGTGGTGGTGGTGGTGGTGTGCCGCGTGCCCACCCTTACTGCGCATGCGCAAACAGTTAAAGAAAAAAATAAAAATAAAAAACCTCCTCTCCCCCCTCCCTCTCCTCTCCTCTAGGCATCCCTCCCCACGGCAACCACACCCTCACTGCGCATGCGCCTCCCTTCCCTCTCTCCCCCTCTTACACTCCCCCCCTCTCTCCATCCCTGCCCGCGGCGTCTAACTCCCCCCTGCGCATGCGCGTCCCCCTCTCTCTCCTCTGCTACGCTCCCCCCTCTCTCCTCTACGCATCCCTGCCCACGGCGTTCACACCTCCCACTGCGCATGCGTGTCACCCCCCTTTCTCTCCTCTCCTCCGCTTCCCCCCTTTCTCGCCTCGCGACGCCGACGCAGGCAGCGTCTGCTAGCGAGTTTCTTGGTTGAAAAAACCGACTGCTCGCTCTGCACAACCGTTCACTGGCCATCCCGTATATATGGCAATGGATCTTGACCTCCAAGGTGGTGCCGGTGGAAGATTTCGCCTGTGCGTTGTTGAACAATAAAAATTCGCAGCGTGCGCGTTAACTAAAAGCGGAGTGCGGGTCTCTGTGTCCAGTCGGAGTCTTCTGTCTCTCATTGCCCATTAGCAGCGATTGGCATGTTCCAGTAGGAAACACTGTTCCATCACTGCCTGCTTTGCGCCTCCCCATTTTTCTCTCCTGCGCAATGCTGCGATGAGCGCCAGCGTCAACGCCGCCGCCAGTGTAAGCGTTAGCGCCCGCTGCTTCACATCTACACATGGTTCCCTTTAGCGGGAGATGGTGTAATTTTTTATTTTGTATAATGTTTCCACTTTTACGTTTACTTACATGCTATTATTGTTCATGCTTTTTGTTTACTATGTACACCACCACCCCCTCTGTAATGTATTTATACTCTGAGGGTACTATAAATAAATAAATAAATAATTAAATATATATATATATATATATATATATATATATATATATATATATATATATATATATATATATATATATATATATATATATATACGTAGATTATGAAGAGTCTGGCTTCGGTTGCCGTAGAACAAAATAGGAAAAATATATATACGCTTCTAAAAAACTGTTTATTGGTGACGTTTCGATCGGAGACCGATCTTCATCAAGACAAAATTTACCAGGCGCCGATGCGCTTTTATATCATCGCCGTGCCGAGAGAACGAGAGGAAAAAAAGAAAAAAAAAAAGTGAGAAGAAGCGTACATACTGATAAGTGGTCAGACGACCACGTGCGCGTACTGCTACATGCGCATAGCACCAGTATTTGGGAAAAAATAAATAAATAAATAAAAATAAAAAATAAATAAATAAAGAAAAAAAAAACGGTGCAAAAATAAACGAGTAGCCAAAAAAAGAGAG
>JALIZH010018596.1:0-39265 GCA_030522465.1 Rhipicephalus appendiculatus
CTTCCGGGAGGGTGATTTCCTGGAGTAGTCTAGAAGTTACCCTGCACAGATTGCGATTACGTATCTGCGCAACTTAAGCCTGAGACTGGAATAGGCGTGAGCGGAGTTCTCCATTCATGAGCGGACAGGGGTGAAGTTTCACCGCAGCGTTCCCCCCCCTCCCCCTTCCGCTGGTAGAGTCTGAAAGAAAAGAAGCTCCTTCGTGGATATAAAATTGAAAATGAAGCCACGAAGTGCTTCTCACAACAATCCCCGCCTTTCCAAGGGTAAAAGCTGGGAAGCTGAAAACTTTCACCTTGTTAAGGCGAAGTCTGACTCGCACTCCGTCGAAGTGAGATACGTCGTCAGCGAGTCGGCATGCTTCAATCGGCGTGAACAAGAGCCGCCCGATACCGTCGACCAGTACGTCACCGCCCTATAACATGTCAGACACGTGCGACTACGGTGAATAGTGGGATCGCCTCATCCGCGACCGCTTCGTACTTGAACTTCGCAACAAGTTCTCCGAAGCTCTACAGCTGGACGCTAACCTCACACTCGCCATGGCGCTCGTCATGATGCTCTTTCCGCGCAGTCTCGTGGCGTTCAGAGCGCAGCACCTAGAAGGGTACACGAGCCGCCCCCTGATGGTTGCCGATAGCGCGCACGCCAGCGATCGCGACCACCCTCAAAATCAAAGTTCAAAGTTGCTACTCGAGCGACAACCCCCCGCCCCCCCTCCCGGCGTTTTTTCATGCTCGTTCAATAGGGGAGGGCAGGCCTCCCGAGCGGGAAGATGTTATCGCATGGGCTCTCCGAGGGACGGAAATGGTCCGGCTCGTTTGATCTCATTTTCAGCCGCGCTCGTCGCCCGCGTTAGAACATACGACGCACGGGGTATGTTATCGATTTGGACTTCATACGGAACATGACGGTGACGGCAACGGGGACCGCAAAAACCCGTCTGAAGTGTCGATGTAATTGCTATCACAATAGAAGAATACGGCGCTCATTCTGTGGTTCTCTGTCTCTGAGTTTTTCTTTAATTTTTTTTTTTGCCGCGCTGCCCCCTACCTATGAAACTCGAGAAATCTTCGGTATCACTACTGTCCACTAATGAGGACAGGACAACGGCCATTGCCGCAGCTCAGTTGGTCGAGCATCGCACGCATAACATTAAGGTGGTGTGTTGGTTACACAAGGGTGGCGACATTTTTTTCGACCATTTGAAATATTTTCACTGTCTGTTAATAACTACTACGTGCCCTACGCTTTCGTTGGTTTCGTTATTATTTGTTTACTACTTCCCTATTTGCTGGCTTCATTAGGTTGCATCGAACAAAAGGAACCGATGAAACAATGGGCCCCTTGATAAATTTCCTTTCTTTCATTCACTTGTATTGAATATTCTTTATTCTTTTGTTTTAATAGTGGAGATCTTGAAGCTTTTCGTGGCGCCCGGTAGTGCGAACAGGGAATATCGTCAACATGAGCCGAAAGGGACTGCTTTATCCTTTTGTACTTCTGCTTCGCTCCCACAACGCTTGCGCCGATTTTTCCGTCGTGGAATACAATAACTATGATGCGCGAGATTTTTCAATGACATAGATCACATAGCATCAAGCAACAATTAGCCACGTGTCTAAAATCACGCAAAATCAAGCAAATAGTTACGCGACTAAGATTACGTAACATCACGCAACTAATCACGCAACCAGTCACGGTAACATTTAGTCAAGTGATTAAAATCCCGCAACATCACGGACCCACTAGTCACGTGACTAAAAATCGCGTAACATCACGCAATAACTATTCACATGACTAAAATGGCGTAGTATCACGTAATAGCTAGCAAAGTGACATGCTCTCGCCAAAAATCACCTAACAGCGAGTCACGTGACTAAAATCATGTAATATCACGGAAGAAGAAGTCACGTTACGTGCCGCACCTAGAACGCGTAAGAGCTAGCCACGTCACTAAAATCACAATACTTATCAGCTAGTCACGTGACATTTTCCCGCCATAAACCACTTAACTAGTAATGTGACTCAAACCGCGTAACCTCATGTAACAGCTAGTCCCGTAGCACGTTCCCGCCAGAATCCCGCAATTAGTCACGTGAGAAGTTCCCATTAAAAACCACGAAACAGCTAGTCACGTGGCTTAAGTTTTCTTACATCGCGCCGCAACTATTAACGTGACTAAACTCAGGAAAGATGACGTAACATCTAGTCACATGCCAGAAATAATGTGAGATACCGTAAGAATTAGTCACGTGACAGGAGTAACGTAACATCACGTAACAGCTAGTGACGTGACATGTTCTTGCCACAAACGACGCAGCAACTTGTTACGTCACTAAAATCACGCAATATCACTTAACCAGTGACGTGACACGCTCCCGCCAGAACCACGTCTCACGCGCGTAGTGTGGGGAACCAACCGAAACCGAAAAAAAATAGTCAAGTCGATCCATACTTGGCACTAATAGTAATAACTTAGCATTTCTAGCAACGCATAGCTTGCTCGAACACTAGCTCCGTTGCTGGTTCCAGGCTTGGGCCCCTAGTTCAAGCTGCGAGGTTTTTAAATATTTTTCTTGCTTTTTGTTTGCATATTTCCGTGTATTCTTCAAGAGAAGTCTTGCTTTCGCCCATCTCCCCTGTTTTCTAAGGAGAAGCAGAAAAAGCTGACTGGTATAACGGATGCAAAAAAATAACAAACATTTTTAGTAAAACCTTAGTGCTGCTAGCTTTGTATCGCCGTCCACCTTACGTTGTTGTTGTACTGAAGGGTGGCCAACGCGTAAAGACGTACAATTTAAAAGCAATTAAATGCTGCGTATTAAACATCAAGTTGTATTTGCAGGGTGATACTAACTTGGAAAGGCTTTGATATGTACTGGCTTTCTGTGCGTGCTTATGCTACATAATTGACGTTAAGAGTACACAACAAACCATAGTCTTTGGAAATGCTCTATAGCTATTCTCAAAGAAGGGACAAAATCAGATAGGCAGAGGGATACAATTATTTATTTGAAAACAAGAGCGGAATGTAAAGGAATCCAGTATGAAAAATTCTTTCGCCGGTTTTTATTAGGCAGACACAATCTATGCTCTTCAGAAAGAAAGTTTCATCTTAAGACTTTTGCTCCAGTGGCTGCGGCCCTTGTTGAAATGATAGAGGCATACCTGCGGCGCCTACGTTTCCGGTTGGGCTGCTATCATAGTTTTCACTGAATGCGGGCGGAACTCCTAAGTTCCTCCCACTTAGTACCCCTGCCATTCCTCCGAATCTTGAGCCGATGCCGTACGTGTCTACAGATGGTCCTCCATATCCGCTGCTGTAGCCTTCACGGAGGTCACCGCTTCCTTCAGTGCTCTCGGGAGCAGTACGACGGAACCTCAAGAAAACCATGGGTCCGCTTCTAGAGGTGTAAGGGCCACCGCTTGCGAATCCTGACTGAATACCTTGTGCATTGCCAAATGGGGTGCGTACGTTAGGGTACAAAGAATGGCTCTGCTCCACAGTGGGGCTCCCAGCGGTTACTTGCAAGCCAGGGGGCCCAAAAATCTGCTCAGCGCTTGCAGAGCCTGCCCCCTCACTTGGTCCACTTAGAGACGGTGTTCCAATAAATGGAGTGGCTCGTTCGCCTGTGTGCTGATTCCTGAAGAGCATGAATGGGCTGTTGCCGATTGGACCACTAAGAGCTCGTGGAAGTTCTCCATCTCCGCCCCGTCCGAAAGTTCTGACTTCAGCAGGTCCTGGAATTTCGCTAGGAAGGTCGCCCTGGGCACGTTAGTAACAGGGCTACCAGCTAATCCACTTAATACACGATCTGCGGTATTTGGCCCATTTAGCCTTAGCAAAAAGCCACGGCCTCCTAAACCAAAGGCCACCTGTGTTGCTTCGACCTTCCTGAGGTGCAGCTGCGTCCGAGTTGCTAAAAACGCTGCCTTCGCCAAACGGCGTACCCAACCACCGGCTTGGTCCACTGTGGCTCCACTCCTGCTCTCTCTCGCGATTGCTATTTTCGTCCTTGTTCACTTTCTTCACGCGCTAGCCTTGCTTTTACCACTGCGAGCAATATTTTTCTTAGTAGGGCTCTCAGTAGGGCTCCACGTTCACTGCGTCTTTCCCTTGCATACTGATCCTCGGAGGACCTGTCGCCACCTTGCCTTATCCAGCCGTCGCCATCTTCTACAGATCCACTGCCGTATGCTGACCTTGGTCGGCGTCTGCGCACTACGATTACAATGACTCTTCGACGAGTCAGGCGTCGAATGCGCCCGTAATCATCCCCATCGCTGCTTGAGTATTCATCGTTGTCACCAAGCCTGCGTGCTATCTCGCCAGGTAGTCCGTAAGGCGGAACGTCATAGCGAGCGCCGCTGGATAATTCACTGGTGCCTCTATCATTACCATACTGGTTTCCACCACTGAAAACGAATCGGAGAGGCCCGAACTTAATTCCGCTTCGATCGTCGGCGCCGAGGGCGTTGCTGAATGCGTAGCTTGGATGCCCTGCAAAATACAGGATGATAGATCTGAGAAAGGAGCCTTATAAATGTTATAAATGTCCTACCTGCTTTGAACAACCTGGTATAATCACGAATCTACTTCGAGCCAAGATTTGTTTTCGAGTAGTGTTTCTTTTAACACTTACAAGTGCTCGTAATCAAATGACCTATTTTGAAACATTTCTTATATGTATTTCTCATGACATAAACATTGTTTACCTAAAAGTTTAGCTGCGTGTCACTGTTAACTTTACGGCGTACGCTGTTGCGAGCTCAAAGCAACAGCCGATTTTGGTGGCGTAGTTGTCCGCCGACACCGGTGGCTGTCGCAACTACCGCGCATAATCAGAAAAAAATAAAAAAAAGAAATGAAAAAAAATGTTGCAGTGGCTTAGCTCGGCTATGCCAGGATACACGTAGCGTTAGCAAAGGTTCAGCTGATTATCCTTAGCTGTCCTGATTGTCTAGATTGTCTAGGATTAGCTTGATTATCAGGCTTACTGCTGCTCCAATGACACACACACACGGTATACGTATTATGTGGCACATGCATATTTTTGCTGAACGTCAGGTTGCTTCTCTATTGCCGCAAAGACGGCTTGGTGATCAGTGAAGTAACACGCTGCCGTCTCTATAGCCCCAACACAGTATTCTGTTCATTCTTCCTACCATCAACCGGTAATTGCCAGGCAACTACTTCGGGATCCGATGAGTCACGCTTCTCCGCTCTTCTGCACCGTTGAGCAGCATTTGCGCTCTCCTTCTCCATGGCTATACCACACTGGCAAACGCCAGTCAGAAGCGCAGCGGCCTCAGCGCAGTGTCAGACGGCGACTGCACAGCGAAGGCGAATAGCTGCGCGCTTGCGCCGGCGCCAGTGCGTCTACCACGGCTACGACGTCACTCCTCTGGAATGGCGGCGGAGTGCGCTGGAGATGCCGGCTCCGGTTCGCCAGCTGTGTGACATCAGTGATCCTCGCGCATGCGCAGCACGGCTCTTGATGTGCCGCGCGAAACGGGTTTGGCTAGGCCAGTGTAGCTAACGCTACAAAACGTCAGGCCTTGCAGAACTCGCAGCACAGTCACATCTAAAGCTGAAGGGAGAGCTTTTCTAAAGTCAGTTGTAAACTTTCTTGGGGCTCCTACTGCAAGTACTGCTGTAAGGTAGCCACTAGGCCATAAATCACTTTAAGAGGTGTAATATTGCATGACAGAAGGGTAAGATAAGACTAGGCACCGCACCATGTGGATCACATTACGAGTGGGTGGTTTAAAGCTTCTCAATAATTACAGAGGGCACAGCCATAATTCTGACCATAAGTCGGCAAAACATATGGAGCTCACTCAGACTCACTCATGAAATATGTTTTGCCCTTGGGACTCACTCGGACTCAGATTCACCAAACGTTTCCTCAACTGGACTCACTCGGACTCAGATTCACTAAAATTTTTCCCAGTCGGACTCACTCGGACTCAGACTCACGAAAATATTTCGCAGCCGGATTCACTCAGAATCAGACTCACGGCTCCATCTGAGTCTGAGTGAGTCTGAGTGAGCAGACTCATGAGTCTGTTGCATACTTGCCCCCGAGTAGGAGCGAAAAGAACACACCTATATTTCTTGAAACTTGGGACAAGACTGCTTTATTTGTCACGAAAAACAGGCTTCGAAAAACGCGATAACACAAAAGGGGCGTCGCTGCTTATCTCCCGCGGCACGCCGGAGATAACATGAGGTAGGTTGGCCGCGTATGCGCCGTGCGTCTCGGCATCTGAATTGGTACGCGCACACAACTAAAAATAATCGCGGCCACCGGCATCTTCCGCTACAAGTCCATTAGCGTACAATTGGCTTCTTCGAACTTGGTGTAAATGCTCTTTAACACCACTATCTCGCGTAATCGGTGCTGTACTTGGCGCCTTTTCATCTCGTACCTCATCAGCGGTTGCAATCCAGTAAGGACTCTTTTTTTAAAGAGATAACGCACGAAAGGTTTTTATCAAAAATTCCTGGGAAAGAGTTTTCGGAGCCGGGGGAGGGGAAGTCACAGCACCCCCCCCCCTCCTCCGTAACTCACGCCTCTGATCAATAAATATTGAGCTGGCGTATGAACGCTGGTGCTTTGAGGTATGCATGAGTCGGCGCGAGTATAATCGTGAACCTACGTAAGGCTGATAGTAAAGCTAAGTTGTGTAAGTAGAACCATAAATCGGCAAAATAGTGTAGAGCTCACTCAGGCTCACTGAAAAAAATACATTTTGAGCTTAGGGATCACTCGGACTAAGACTCACCAAAATTTTCCTCGACCGGACTCACTCAGACTCAGACTCGCTAAAAATTTTCTCAACCGGGCTCACTCGGACTCACACTCACCAAAATATTACTCACCCAGACTCACTCAGACTCAGACTCACGGCTAGATCTGAGTCTGAGTGAGTCTGAGTGAGTCGACTCATGAGTGAGTTTGCCGACCTATGATTCTGACCATCATCAGCCACAGCATGATGGAAGTGCGCAGCTACTTAGGTTCTCATATTGCTTTAAAACAGGCGTCGCGGGTATCTCGCCGCATCGAAAAATTTCAGATTATGGCGTAGTGGATACTCCCCTACATTCCGAAATTATTATGATTTTGGCGTAGTAGCACCTCGCAACTTTTCAAGCACCAGTTTCTCTCAGAGAGTTTAGAATATGCCCTAGAAAAGTCGCTCCTACAGCTTATACGCTGTGACTGTTCTGCGCATTTCGTACACAATTCTTTCAGATCACTTCTATATCTAATTGTGGAGAGTATATAATTGAAAGATGCTGTCTCTCCTGAAATTTTGCACGCCCAGTGGTCTGATGATGCCATAGTGCAGGCCAGGTGAAAGGATGATACAGAACAAGAAATACGTACACAAGCGCTGATGTGGATGCCTTTCTTGTTTCGTATCATATTTATTTCACCGCTGTTTCGTATCTTCTACAGCTCACCGTAAATTTGAACGTACACTGTAAATGTTTGTTACTTCATTACAGCAGAACAAAAGTGTCCCACTAGTATTAATGACAGTTGAAGATACAGGGCCTATGCATAACCGGTTACTACCGCATGGTTGTGCAGCGCGAGTGTTCATTCTATAAGTTGTAAGGCTTTTCAAAGGATATGTGTATGGTAGTCCATGTTTGATATATGCTTTGTGCTTCGACGATAATTTAATCGACATTCCTTGGCTATATAAAATAATACAAAAAGGCCTACATTATTTTTCGATGGATCTTCTCATAGCAACCCACAAAACTGCCCCGATTGATGTAAACAAATGCTCCCATTAGTCCATCAAAAAGTTTCGTTCAGTAGGGGAGTCAATTTTTACTCCTTTTGACCGCAGTATATGAAACACACGTCGGGAAAGTCTATAAAGCACAAGTTCCCACTCCCATCTCGGCTAATATTCGCTTACAGTGCACGTCCACACTGCAGATTCTTGTTAGACTTCACTGAACATAACGAAATGAACCTCGCTTTAGTGCATATTAAATAAGGCAGAAGGTGCCAGCATCTTGCTTCGTTATAACCGATACTTCATCCGTTGCTATAGTATTTGGTAATTTTGATGTATTTAAACGTGCATAGAAGATGGCCTTGTGGTGTGCGGAAAGAAAAAAAGTCGAGTTTCGCCACTACGGCGAAGCAATGAATGCGATAGCAAGAAATCAGTTTGTCCCACGAAGAACGACAAGCAGCTCGATACTTGCAACGCACCGCCCCCCGCACAAAAAAGGACGCTTGAAAAGGACGCATAGGTATATACAGGACAAGCGTGAACTAACAACTGTCGCAGTTGTTACGTGTTTGTATTTGAGCAACGCGCTGCGAGTGTCCGCAATGCAGAAGCCGACGCTGTTGTTGTTGTTGCCTCTGACATGGCTCATCCCCACTCAGGGGGATTGACCAAGGATTAATTATATGATTATATGACTTTTCAACGCTGTTTCATACTTCTTTTTCTTTTAAACTGCGGCACGTGGAATGACCCCTCTGCGTATCCTGCCACGCGGTGGCGTCTGACGCCAAGTGTGCCCGGTGTTCTTTTTTTTCCACTGGGAAATGAGGCAGCCGACGCTTCCGCCCGAGCTCATGTTCACCGGGCTTTCCCACCGGACGCACTGAGGAGGAAGGAAGATGTGCCGAAAAAGTACAGTGAAATATTGCAGCACTACAGGCTAGACAGAAGAATTTATCCGCCAGCTAACCCCAACCTGACTAGGGAAGAGGCAGTAATCCTCAGGAAGCTGCAAACGAACACTTACGTTCATGGCACACTACTTCACCGTATCTCACCAACTGAGTACTCGTACAACTGCAAGTACTGTGATGTCCCGGACACCCTATGCCACATGGTATGGGGATGCAGGCAAAACCCGCGGCGCCGCACTAACCGAAGAGCAGTGGGAGGCCAAGTTATCGGACCCAAGCCTGAAGAATCAGCGAAGCTTGGTTCAACGGGCGCGGGAGATGGCGAAGACCCGCGGCTACCTGGAATAAGGAGGCCGCCCACCTTGGGCGCACAGTGCGCTTGCTCGCAATAAAAGTTTATTCTCTCTCTCTCTCTACATCATGAGTGGTACAGAAGGGAGCCACTTTTTCGTGCGCATCTCAAGGGCAGTTTTCAATGTGAAAGAAACTGTAGAAGCGTTGCGTGATAGAAAACACGCTCAAGCTGTTCCGAGATCTGCGTACCGCGAGCGGCAAATGGCGCATATGAATAGCTCGCCGTTATATCGCTCTCAGCAGAAAGCACAGGACCGGGTTGATTGGCGAAACATGGGAGAGGCCTTTGCCCTGCAGTGGGCGTAGACAGGCGGATGATGATGGTGATGATATTGCCCTCACGAGCGGGGCGTGTGGCTGTGTTGGCTAGCGCAGCAGGCGGAGGAGCGAGGGGTCACTGGTTCGAATCCCCGGTCAGGTGGTTTGGAATTTTCGTCTACTGATTTATTTTTCTTTATGCCTTTTTTGTATATACACATACATATACATATCTGGGACACGACGGCGTCGGCAGACGGCGACGGCGAAAATCAGCTAGGAGTGTGCATATAGCTGCTATCGCAATAAAAAAAAAGTCACAGTTTCAGCGCAAGTGTGAAGCTATGAATGCGATAGCAACAAATTCTAATGTTATTCGAAGTCAGGCTGGCAGCAAACTCTTTTGAATCCGATCTCACGCAACTCTACAAAATGCTGGTTTAAGAGCAAACGGCTGCTCCAGCGACACTGTTGGCACAATCTCCTCGCGTTGAGAGCGGAGCACGTAGGAGCCAGCCGCCCGCTGTCGGCCGCTGAGATTGAGAGATAACACGTGCGCCAGCGACGACCGCGCTCGTAAAACCAAACGGTCGCACTTGCTGCTCGAGGGACCCCCCCCCCCCCCCTCCCCTCACGCGTCTTTTCCCTCCCTGTTAGAGACGAGCGGGGCGATTCCTTTGCTTGAGCATTCGACGGCCGGTCTAACAGGCGGAGGGATCTTATCGCTTCAGCCTCGGAGCGACGGAGATGGGACGGCTCGTTTAATGTCCGCTTCAGCCGCGTTTGTCGCTCCCGCTCCCGCGCTGTTACTCGCGGGTAGAACGTACGATGCCATGGGGGATCTATCAATTTCGGACTTTATACGTGAAATGATGGCGACGGCGACGGCAACGGCGACGGCAAGAACCCGTCGAGACTGTCCATATAATTGCTATCGCAATAATAAATCCTATACAGTCCTTAAGCAATGACAGTTCAATACAAAACAGTAAAGGAATATATGGGGTCGGCATGACGCAACTACTTAGCGTGTAAGGCGAAAGCCCCTATGCTATACTCGCGGACAACTTTTCTTGGACTCGGTTGCAGACCCGAAGGTCGCCTGTTCGATCCCGGCCGCGGCGGTCGTATTTCCATGGAGGCGATATGCTAGAGGCCCGTCTACTGTACGATGTCAGTGCCCGTCAAAGAACACCAGATGGTCAAAATTTCCGGAGCCCCCCGCTACGGCGCCCCTCAATATGATATCGTGATTTTGGGACGTAAAACCCCAGACATTATTATTAACTTTTCTTGGTACTAAAGGGAAAGCCATGGGGGCGGAGCTTCTGCCCACGTACTGCAAAGTGTAGTAGTCCGGTGTGGCTGGCGTCTCGTGCCGCTATGGAAAGGGATGGCTGCCAGCCATCCCTTTCCATAGCGGCACGAGTGGAGGCGGCTGCCGCCCCAGTCACCTAAGAGGGGGGGAGCGTAAAGTCAGCCATATACATTGATATAAAAGGGAGGGAGCGCGGCGACTCGGGGGGGGGGGGGGGGGAGGGGCGGGGCGCAAGGTGAGCACCATACATTGACCTTGTAGGGAAAGGGGTCGCTGCGTCGAACCTTCCCCTCCCCCCCCCCCCCCCTGAAGGGGAACCCTGCGCACGCTTATGCAGACACCGCTTATCGTTTGAGGTGGACGTAAAATGCGGGACTTTCTCGCATGTGCCAAAACTCAAAGTGACAACCTATACAATGAAATAAATAGAAATATGTCACTGGTGTGTGCTGAGTCCTGTCTTAAAGAACTACATACAGAAAATACAGCATTACTAGCTCTTTTTATTTCACGTAGACAATGCGGACGCAACTGTGGAACTGTATTCATTGGCGGTAGGATACGCATGATCTGGCTCTCTAGACTTCGCTTCATTGCCAAGAAAAGGTGTCCGCTGGTACAGCTGCCTGTTGTAGAGTGTACTAGAATTCCTAGTACACTCTATCTTTTGCTTTACTGAGGTGATCTTGCACTTTTCTTTCGGTCTTCACTTGTTACATTGCCGCGAAAACAGCGAAACTTCGGCGCGGTACAGGGAAACTGCAGATGCTTCTTCAAAAGTGAAGTTCACCACTGGCGGCGTCCAGTGGCGTCGGCGTCATCTCGATGGAGTGACGCCAAATTCATTATCACGTGATGAATTCACCATATGAGGTCACAGAGAGCCAATACTTGTCACCTCATCATGATGTCACATGATGACGTCATCGCATGACATCGTGGCTTGGCCAAAGGCGAGCCGAGGCTTGCAAAACGAGGTGACGTGCAGAAAGCTTTCGGAGTGGGCGGGTGAGGATCGATACGCCCAGAGAGAAGAAAAAGATGATGATGGCTTTCGCCTTTGAGTCGCCTTAGGTGAATGCTTAGGAGCCCTGAGAGTTTTTGTTTGAATGTGGTAGCGTTTTATGTACGTTGTACTTACGCGCATTCTTTAAGCACCAGTACTAAGCACAAGTACTAAGTAGAGTACTTAGTACTGGAAATCGTTCCCATTTCTTCGGCATAAAATATCGTAATCACATCGTATACTAAGTGTTAAACATTATTTTCTAAACATCAGTAAAGAAAATGGTTATTGATTCGTCTTTCGTAGGAATCGTTCATAACGCGAAAGTGAAACCTGCCTTCATAGATGTTGTTGCTGCTGTGCGGGCACGTTAAGAAATCCAATTCACGCATTGTCGATCGCTATTATGCTGGCATGGTAGTCTTATACATGGACACCTATGCCGATACCTCCTGCCACATGCCCACCTACTCTTTTTCATCCGACTGCGTGGTGCTTCCGCAACCAAGTCAGTTGCGTCGCGCTCAGATTCATCAGTAAGAGAGGCACAGCTTCTAGCGTGAACCCAGAACGTTTGAAAGCGTTGTGCGCCACGCTGCCACGTGCCTCGCTGGCCTGACGCAGTCATGACTGCGCCATGCCGCGCTGACACGCTCCCGCAGTGCTTCAGTGCTGTACTTCGCTGCACCACTCCTAAATGGCGGCGCCATAACTGTCGAAATGGGAAACATGTATGAGGCGTTTGCACTTAGGATTCTGAGTCCATTGTGGCGCAGCGAACAGCGCGCCCAGCTTTTTTTTCCCTCGGGAAGTCATGGCGCTGGAGTTTCGATTCCCAAGTCGCGTAACTCAAGAAAGTTTCTGATTTTTTCATGAGCTACCAACGCGCCCTTTCATGGGGTGTCTCATCCTTGACGAAAGTGCAATCTATCAAGTTTTTTGTGTACCTCTGTATTAAACAATTTCGTGTTAAAAAGATCGTTTTCGTTTATTGACGTCATTTCCGTGACGGAAATGGTGGATTTTAGTTCTCGGTGGAGCCCTGCGGAAAACACTTTCGTCTTAAAAAGAACTACATTAATGACATTGTTGAAACGGATGGCACAAGTCTCTGTCCGTTTAATAACAGTAGAATTGGGCTGCCGACACAATGCGGGATCAATCTCAGGTGTGGAGGTGGTATCTCGACAGAGGGTAAATTCTTTAGACCCGAGTACTGCGCGATGTAAGAAAAGAGAACTCCAGATGGTCATAATTATCCAGACCCCCCCCCCCCCCCCCCCCGCACGGCCGCTCTAATAGCCTGAGTCGCCTGAGTCAAAGCTGGCTGTCCAGGACAAATGGGCCGCAGCGTAGTGCTACATCGAAAATTCCTAAGGTGACCCCTTAGGGGTCTGGGAGTAACACTCGCACCTGTTTTTCGGTAAACTTAGGAAAACGGGGTAACCTTTGAAAGGAGACGTGGATGGCGTTATGAATTCGATGGCAGCACGCGCGACGTCGCTGCGTGGCAGCGGCAATGTTCTGAGGCCATTGATGTTAGCTGCGGTCTCAGACGCTTCATTGATTTCGAGGGTCGCGACACTTGATGCGCAACAGTGCTAAAGGGGAGACGCGAAGTGAAGAAACGAAGTGTGCTTGCATTGCTGCAAACCAGGTGACACGACCGTCGATATGAATGTAGCGTCTGTGAGCAACGTGAGGCCACTACAGTTCTTGTAGTTCACTGTGCTGCGGCCCACCCCAGAAAAGCCACTGGCGACGTAAGCAGGCGCACTCATATGTCGGGAGATGCGAGAAGCAAGGGCGAGGCACGCGTAACCAGGTGCGTGGTGGAGCAAACGCACCCCTACGGGAGCCCTGTCCTGTGATTTACGCATAGGTCAGCAAACTCGCTCATCAGTCGACCATCTCAGACTCACTCAGACTTTAGACTGATCAGTCAGTCCTGAGTCTGAAAGAGTCCGGGTGAGATACATTTTGGTGAGTCTGAGTGTGAGTGAGCTTGGTTGAGGAAAATTTTAGTGAGTCTGAGTCCGAGTGAGTCCGGTAGAAGAAAATATTAATGAGTCTGAGTGCGAGTGAGCCCTAACCCTTTCGGCCCTCGCGGTGTCAATTGACACCACCGCACATCATTTCCCCTAACACCTCGGAAATCAAACCAAGACTGCTCATACTTATTCAACGATCCCCACTGCGATTGTCATCAATATTGCGGCATGTTTGTGAAGCTGAGGGCCACAAAGAAGCAGCAGTGCAGGGAGAGGGAGACAGGTGGGAGAGGGGTGCGAGCGGTGATGCGGCGGGGAGCTTTGACGGCAGGAATAGAACGACGTGCGTGGCGTTTCATTGTCTTTATGCACCGGCGCCGGGTGGGGAGAGCGTCTGCTACTACCTTCGACAAAGCGCCCGTAGTGCGCTAGAATGATGGTTCTCATTTCACAATCCACGATATAGGTGGTGAAAGTGAAGACGACCATTATAGCAAGTTGTGCACAGAGCTTATTTCTTTTAACCTCGAATTTCTGGTGCGCTAGAACCAAACCGCTCAAGGCCTAAACATTTCCTCTTGAGTCAGCGGCCACTGCAACCTAAAGCGATGCTTAAGAGGAGGGAGCCTCACACACGCTACCTCATGATGGATTCATCTGTCATTTCTTCGTGCACGATAACGCCTTCATCCGTGCAAATTGAACTCATAGACACTGAGGTCATCCGGAATTTCCGTTTGCCATGGCACAAAGTTCGCCCCACGCACGGGTCAGTGACGGCGCGGTGACGGCCCTGACCAGTGCGTGGGGCGACCAGTGCGTACTGTTGATAGTGCGGCACTGCGCTATCAACAGTACCTTCATCGAGTGCGCTTATACAGGGGTGATGAACTATTTTCCAGCTTGATGAACTTCCGCTTTTTAGTTGCAGGCGGCATCTTTGCCGGGCAGGCAAATCAGACTGTACGACCGCTACACACAGTTCACGTCGCACCAAGCACACACAGCAACTGCTACCGCTACAATCACGCGACCGTGTGCGGCAGCAACGGGTACGCAAACCCGACAAAGCCAACGAACGAAACTCCATGCGGATGTGGATCTGGCTACGTAGTACGCCATTACGCGTCAGCATAACAAGCAGGTGCTTTCCGCGTCAGCCCAATAAAATATTAACACGCGCCCACTGCAAAGTCACCTCACATTCTTGTGGTTTTGTCTTGAAAATTATATTTGGTACAGCTAATTAAAAAAATTGAAGGGCACTTTGTACATTCCAAGGTGTGTTCGGCGAAAGCGTGTGGCCATTCCACTGACGGAAAGACGGACAGACGGACGGACGGATGGACAGACGGGCATCCGGACGGACGGACGGACATCCGGACGGACGGACAGACAGACGGACATCCGGACGGACGGACATCCGGACGGACCTCCGGACGGACGGACGGACAGACGGACATCCGGACGGACGGACGGACGGACATCCAAACGGACGGACGGACGGACACCGGACGGACAGACGGACATCCGGACGGACGGACGGACAGACGGACATCCGGACGGACATCCAAACGGACGGACGGACGGACATCCGGACGGACGGACGGACAGACGGACGGACGGACGGACACCGGACGGACGGACATCCGGACGGACGGACATCCGGACGGACAGAGTGACGGACATCCGGACGGACGGACATCCAAACGGACGGACGGACGGACATCCGGACGGATGGACGGACATCCGGACAGACGGACGGACGGACGGACACCGGACGGACAGACGGACGGACGGACGGACACCGGATGGACGGACGGACATCCGGACGGACTGACGGACAGACGCACAGACGGACATCCGAACGGACGGACGGACAGACGGACATCCGGACGGACATCCGCATGGACAGACGGACGGACGGACAGACGGACAGACATCCGGACGGACGGACATCCGGACGGACAGACATCCGGACGGACGGACATCCGGACGGACGGACAGACGGACGGACAGACGGACGGACGGACGGACGGACAGACGGACATCCGGACGGACACCGGACGGACGTGAGCATGAGACATTAAAGGCTTTCGCCTTAATACATTTTTGGTTGGGACACTGTGCAGTCACCCGTACCGATGGGCGAACCATCATCATCATCATTGTCGCCAGCTTTTTTTTTTTAAGGAATAATGGTGGCGGCTGCTCAAGTGCGCTGTGGCGATAGTTTTGCACAATTTAAGTGTGCCACGAATGCATTTGAGCAGTTTCTGAATGCAATTAATGTTACCAGGGTAGATCATTTGCGAACTCCCGTTTCAATAATTTCGTTATTGAGGGACTGCGGTAAAAATAGGTTTCGTAGTCGCGAGTTACGAGATACGATACACTGACTCCTATGGGCGTTCGCCGGTGCTCCGAAAATATTTCGTTGCGGGGAGAATATCGTTCCCTCGGGATTTCGTTATCGCGGGTCTCGACTGTGCACACACATATATATATATATATATATATATATATATATATATATATATATATATATATATATATATATATATATATATATATATATATATATATATATATATATATATATATATATATATATATATATATATATATATATACACCGTCGTTGTCATTCCCGTCCCGCAGTTTACTGCTGACGTGGCTCTTGTCTGTCATTGCTGGAGGCGTACATCACAAATAATGAACATTTTCTAAAAGTAAGTTCTTTAAAAGAACATTACGCGTAAAATTTCGGAGCTCTTAGAATTATAGAAACAATAATACACACTTACATTCACCTTTGGATGCTTTAAAGCCACTGAATGCTGCAAGAGAGATTAAATAATTTAAGACGCTCCCATATATATAGAAGCATCATGGTTCGGGTGGCATGACCGATGTCGCTGCCGATTGTAATGAAAAATAATGACCATATCGCCCCAAATATTCCTAGATATTCACATGCATGTTCTTGAAATTGTATTATTAACGAAACTACAATGAACCGGAAATACAGTATGTATACATAATTTATTTTAGATGGAGAATGTTGGACCGCATTTCTATACTTTGACTTGTCTTTTACATTTAGTATTAAATAACTCATATACAGGTGTCTATTCGGGCTGGGAGAGATATCATCCTTTGGATCCTTCCTCTATTCGACATAATGTGTAAATTGCATGTTCATGTAGGTAATTTGCAGAAATTAGCAAATTTCATGTTTCCTTGACTACGTGAAATGTCCGCAAAAGGAAAAAAAAGAAAAAGAAACGGTTCTTATATGTTCAAAAGTACACGTAGGCTTACCTGTGAGGCTGACTAGCAGCGTGGCGAAGCCAGACGACTTCATTGTGGCACTGTTTCGCTGACCACCTGGGCCAGGCGATGGCCACAATTCCATTTGCTTTTTATAACAATTTATCATTTCTGTCTCGCCCTTTTTTCTTCATTCGTGTTCTGTGCAGACCTTTCTTTTTTCACAAAGGATCTTCGCCACTTACCATTGTATGTAGTGACCTTCAAACAATGGTAATCAAGAAAAAAACACAGGTGTCCAGGTATAGCCATAAAATTCCATTGTTCTTTGAATGATTTCAACTCGATAGCGTTAAAGAGCTGATTTCGCAGAAATATTTGTGTCGGCGTCATTGGTTGTAAGCGAAAAATTGGCTTTGTCGGTGAGCTAAAAGCGGGATAGATGTAAATAAGTGGTCCAAGCCGAATCAAACCCCGGCCTTCTGCGTGGCAAGCAGCTGTTCTACCAAGAGCCATATTGCTGCTTCAATACGTTTTGAAAGCAAAAAAGAAAAAAAGAAAAGGACAAGCAGGTGTTATAGTGCGAGAATTCGCGTGAACACGTGTGTAATATTGCGTGGCAAAAGCGTAGAACCGCACCAGGAGAGCACCATGTGGGTTGCGCAACGAGCGGCTGGTTTAAAGGCCCAGCCATTACAAAACGTTCAGGACATAATTAGTTATTATCATAAACATCATCATCAGCCAGGCGTTCAGCTGCGTAGGTGTGCGTATGGACGCGTAGTGGTTTATTCGCTGATTTGTGGAATGATGAATTATTGCGTAGGGGGCACTTCGCAACCTTACTTGCACGAGGTATTCTAGAATGGTCTAAAACGGCCAATATTACGCGTAGTCACGTTCCTTTTCTCGGTTCGGTATAGGTGCTCACCGAGAAATGAGGTCGCAAAAGTACAGCGACCTACATTACTTGAAGAGTCTTCAAACCGCCGGCTCCCGCGTAGGCTATTCGCGGTAAACTGCTGAGCCGCGCCGCTGCTGCGCCGGACCAGGGGACTTGCTGCGCTCGGGAAACACGCAGAAAGCGAGGAGCGTCGGCTGTGTACACGGGCACTTGAAGTCTATTTAACTTATATTTTACGGGGTGGCATGGAACTTACCCATCTCTTTAAGCGTTGTCTTAGTGCTGGCGCAGCAAGATGATGCAAAAACTCGTGGGGCGAAAGCGGCATCGGCATGGCCTAGTTCCGATGATGTTCAAGAACCGGAAGCAGGCTAGGCCGAGTTCGGGAGCGGTAAGAGAGAGAGGGAAAGAAAAGGAAAGGCAAAGGAAAGACAGGGAGGTTAACCAGCTTGCACCCGGTTTGCTACCCTACACGGGGGAAGGAAGAAACGGAAGGGAAACAATAGAGAGGGGAAGAATAAAAGAGAAGACCAGTAATACTCTTGCACGCATAGCAGCGTCCACCACGCATACCGGTCAAGGTCATAAAACTGCGAACTCTCACTGGACACGCTTCGACCTCGACTCTCTTAGATGAAGTAGACTGCAATGCGTGATGCTAATGAAGGCTTGCAAGGACTGGCGCCAAGATACCCAGAACTTGGAGGGCGCTTGGAGCTGATGGTGTTGTCAATTCGGTGAGGAGTGTGCGCATTCTGCTTATCAATGGGCCTCAACAAAGCGATGACACGTAGGTCTTCGTCGGTGATGTGCTAACTGTGGTGAGTGCTTGAAAGCACACAAAACGAGCACGCACAAGGACAGGTTGAAAACTAACTTATTCGCATGAGTAAGCAGCCAAAAGAATCGTGCGTGCAATAAGCAAGAGTAATGAAAACAACAACAACAATTTACTCGCGCAGTAAAATGAAATACTTACGTGCAGTGACCGATTCGCTCCCCGCTACAAGCTTTTTACTGACGGTGGCCAGTGGTTAACTGCCATATACACATGTCTTTATTATAGAATTTATTAGCATCGTCTAGTATTTTATTATAAACAGAGCACAGTAAGAAGGCGTAAGGGAAACAAGAAAAAAGGGTATACAGACGGCCGCACCACCACAATATTGTCAGATTATTTTGCTTCTGAGGCAGCGTAGAGCAACAAGGCTCACAGCGTGCAAAACTTGCTTAAATTCAGACATTTGAACGAAAAGCAAAGCCAGGTAAACAAAGTTTAGTTCACTAGTTTGCGCATCAGAGACATGAGATAGAAAAAAAATACCTTACTCATATTCTAATATCATTAGAGATACAAATACCCCAATTCTTGCTGTACAAGATAAATGGGTTCCTGGTAAAAAATATGGTAACCAACTTACAAATGGGGATATTTTATCGCGATCACTTTAGAAAATTGCTCATATGCACAGATCTCCTATTTATGTACCTAGCCTGAAAAAAAGTGCCTGATCACCCCCTCTCGCCTTTTTCTCTATAAATATAGATCCAACCCCTGCTATCCCAATTGCCCCTCCACATATGCCGACCTGTCACACTGCCTTTTCTACTGCCCAACTGCTCAGCAATCCAGCTTTTACCCTCCCCCCTTCCCTTTCCATCACCACCTGGCTCGACTGGATCGGCGCCGAAGGAGAAGAACAGTGTCGACTGGTCGCGCAGGCGGTCGAAATGCTCGGCCTTTAGTTTGTGGCTGAAATAAAACTCTATTACTACTACTGCTGCCCTATCATATTGACATTATTAACAGCTGTAAAGACTGGATGTTTCAAAGCCAGCTGGGGTCACCGATGCGTCGGGCTTGTTTTTTATCTGCACGGATCGCTTTAAATCAGCATGATGCGTTTGCACTGGTTCACCATACGAAATGAACAAAGAATCAATCAACTCATTCTCATGTACACAGGCATAACCTAAAAGTTTTTCAATTTTCACGGCGGTTAGCGTCCGCGCGTGTCGGAGACTTTAGGAAAAAAATTTACACGAGTAGTTAAATAGAATGCAATTATTTCCACGCCACTCAACTGCGCATCAACAGGCCACCCGACCGCGATTTCTCGTTTGTCTTGGTGAGCTCAATAACGTCCATCACGCTTACGTGCTAAAACTCCCGAATATTGAAACAGCGTGTGAAGATGATCATCAAATCTCGTATAAGTATAAACAGATGGCTAGACGAATAGAGCAAACTTCTTTTGTCCGGACGACTTGCGTAATAAGCTGCTCAGAGTTGAGAACGACGTTTATTTTCCGATGTATGCCTCTAATATGAAGCTAGGCATGCACAGTGTTTCACTGTTAATTTACCATCCCCTTGATTTGAGTTTGTCTTGGTTTTTTTTTCTTGGAATTTTTTCACATAGCTTTCACCTAAGCCCTCAGTGTTACATAATCAATGGGTAAGACCCACAAGTTGGTATCGAAGTAACTGAGCACCGCCTTTTTCATCATGTGACGAGGAAAAATCGTGAGACCTCACACCCTCAGAATAATTTCTGACAGAAGAATGCGGGTTATTGCTACACGTGATATCATTATCGTTAATAGTTGCGTACATGGCAGCCATCTCAAGTTATTGATGCCGTGACCTATCAGTGATGTTAGGCATACATTTGTGCCCTTCCATGCCAATGCTGGTGTATCCTAAGTATATATAGGGGTGCACACGAGAGGGCGGGAGTTGGTTCTGTCCTGCCAGTGCTTAAAGAGCAAGGTTATGGCCACATATGATCGGGGAGATGTTTAGGCTACCAAGTGTAATGCGATTATATTGCCCGGTTAATGCGCACGTTGTATCTGGAATTCATAACAGCTGGAGACGAAAGCTGCGCGCCCACGCAGAGCGGTCCTGGCCGGCAAAAATAGAAATCGGTCTTGAACGTGCGTTTGCATTGCAGCTGCTTTTGAAACACAATGCAACACGAACGGCACGCCGTAGCTGCACAGCTGCTTTTGCACGTAACATAGGCCAGTAGAGCAGGTAGAGCAGTCCATGCTGCGTTCCAATGTTAAAAGCGACAATCGGACGTATTGAAGGCATAGAAGCACGAGCAGTTGGATTCTTGCGTAGGCGTAATAAATGCGTAGTATCTCCGACATAAATAATGCAGCCATTTAAAGGTGTCATGATCTACCCCATGGGCTTGGTAAGAAAACACATTCTGCGAATAGCAGACCCTGTTATGAATATCTCGGGCCAAATCTTGCAGTTGTGCTCGACAGGAGAGCTCACAGGCGCAGCGCGAAATTGACACTTTCTTAGGTGCGCTCTTTTCATACACAGGCCCCTCCTCACTCGCTTGAGAGCTGCCGGTAGTCGCTATTGACGTCGGAGAGTGGGTAGCATGCTATTGGCCATTAGATGGCATAAACCAAGAGCGGCGTTTGGATGGGATGAGCTTCTTGCCACGGAGTGCCACTACGTGCCGGGACTGCGCTCCATAGCTTGTTAGTATTACATATTGATCTACAGTTGTGCGCAGGATTCACAACAAGTGAGAACAATCGCGTTTCATCACGCGCGCTGAAGGTCATGAGGTCCGCTGACCTTACTTCATCCCCCGTGTCATCCCTCTCTTTGAAGCTTTCAGCGCGCTCGTCGTGACGAGCGAAGACCGAGAGCGCTCAATAATAATAGTTGTTTGGGTTTAAAGTCCCAAAACCACCATATGATTACGAGAGGCGCCGTAGTAGAGGGCTCGAGAAATTTAGACGACCTGGGGTTCTTTAACGTGGAACCAAATATAAGTTCACAGACCTGCCTCAAACGTTTTCGCCTTCATCGAATGCGGCCGCCGCGGCCGGTATTCGATTCCGCGTCCTGTGGGTCACCAGTCGAGCGCCATGACCAGTAGACCGCCATGGCGGGTTAGAAAGCACTCAACGCACACGACTCCACATGCGCTTGACAGATTCGAGAATTTGTACCGGCAATCGATTATTGAGGTAATAAACTAGGGTGCCATGGTGGTTAGATCATTACTCTGAAAAGTAGTTCATGACCCCTTTGAAGGGCAACTTGAAAATATAAGGAAAGCTATTAAATGAATACAGTTTTTAGCGACAGAAACGCACCTTGACCATATCTATCTATCTATCTATCTATCTATCTATCTATCTATCTATCTATCTATCTATCTATCTATCTATCTATCTATCTATCTATCTATCTATCTATCTATCTATCTATCTATCTATCTATCTATCTATCTATCTATCTATCTATCTATCTATCTATCTATCTATCTACATTGCCGACTACGTCTGGGTGCTGTCGTGATCGCCTCCGTATCTTGGTATAGACCAAACCAACAATGTAAGGGAAAGGGGGTTTGACCAATATGACTGTCTGGTCACAACATGAATAACGTGAAAATCCTGTCGCGTATGTTGTCGAACCCTTTCCTCCATACACGTGTGGCACATACCCCTATACCACGGGCCGCTGTATGCGGATATGCGCCACAGGTCATTGACAGTTTATATCTACCCAGCAATAGCGAGAACAGACGTCGGTAATTTAAATGATAAAAGTGTAAAAGAACCGACATCGGCAGCGTTGATCTGACGAATTCAAAGAACAAAAGTTGGTCGCGTATCTGTGTGCTTCGCTGCAAATGTCGTCGAAAGACGATAGCTGGCATTGGTAAAATAGAGGAGGCGCTGCGTGAGATATGGACGCCATCTGGCAGTGACGTCGGGAAACATGAGCTTGTGCAGAACACAGTGCCACTGCCAGGTGGTAGCACCATATTGCCACGCGCTAGTGGTGGCAGCAGAAGAGAGCGAAGAAGTTAGTGGCTGCTGTGGCCGAGTAAACGACCGTTCGCTTCGAGTTCCTGTTCGTCGTTTCCTCTTGCGACAACATTGTCGGCAGAGGGCTTTTTCGTGCATAGCGTCGCATTTGCAGCGCAGCCTAAGACACACTAGGGTCATTAGAATTACGCATCTATGTATTTTCCAGTAAAGGTACACACCACCTAATACTTAAGTATTGATGTTGCGCCTCAGATATGCGTAATATTTGTTTTTTTATCGACAATGTTCACAAGCGTGAACGCAGCTACAAGTTCAAGATCGCTGGGCGTTCAGCAAGGGCTTAAACTTTGACCGGGTGGCTGAATCGTCTGACAGACAGAAAGACAGACCAAAAATTTCTGCGTTCAAGTATCCCAAGAAAGACTATCGTCTTTAAAGGGACACTACAGCCAAATACTAAGCCGACTTTGATTGCTGAAATAGCGGTCCAGAAACCTCGGAGTGGTTCTTTCGTGCCAAGGAAATGCTTATTTTGAAATAAAATCACGTTTTGGGGGTCCGCATGGCGTTAGCGCACTTCAAATCATCCGCCTGAAAAACGAACCTCCTGACGTAGCAGTTGCCTTGCCCAATGTTGACCGCCTTTCCTGCGCGGCCGCCGACACTAGCATCAACAGAGCGAAAGTAGCGGGAGCCCCAGCAACAACAACGGTCATTAAACAATTTGCTGCTTGCTTGCTGCAACTGGGCCCCGCTAAATGGCACCACCTATCTAGCCTAACCAGGCGAAAACGCAACTTTTGAACCACTCGCGTCATTCCCCATAGTAACGCCAGGCGGTTCTTTTTTGTATGAATCAAACAGAAACGGACGAGCAGCATTTTATTACGTGTTGTAATGGACGGAAGGTTCTTTTTTTACTGCAGCTGTTTTGATTACCAGTGATTATTTGTAGTCGGACGCTCTGACGTCATGGGGATCAATTCCAAAATGTCCCACTCGTAGCGCATGTGGTGTCGTACATTTACCTTAATTTCTCGATTAGTAGAGCACTGCTGTTGGTAATATTGCCGTTTTAGACATTCCCAAACATTGATCTTTCACTCTGACGCAAATTGTTACTTGTCTTTAGTGTCCCTTTAAAAACAAGGTTCCCAGCAGGAATCGAACCGAAGCATTCTGCGATGCAGTCAGGTATTCTGCCACGGAGCCACACTGGGTCTTTAAACTGCTTTGGAAGGAGACCATATGCAGGCGTAATGTCACTGCAACGACAAGTGAAGTTGCAGTTCTGGCTATCTAATTTTATAACAAAACAATAAATATTACATATGCACTCCTATGATACATGCATCATGTCGGGTTAACGTCAATTGCGGTCCCAGTGTAGGCTCCGCTTTTATAGCAGTCTCATAAACACTACATTGGTGTTCTTACGATTCAGGAAGCTATATTCAAGCCTTGCTCGACACCGGAGGAATACGCTAACGAAAGTTACATATGATACTGACATCATCGCACCGTAATGTGCACTTGTTTTCGATATCTGATGTCTCTGCTGTAACGTGAGGAATGACGGTACGTCAGACCATGGGTTAACCTTTAAAAGCCAATGTAGTTGACGTTCCTGCTATTCCCACGATGAGCACACAACTACACACTTGCAAAAACACGTCGATACACCTTGTTACACATGGCTCAAGCCCCAAAAATGCAGCATAGAAATTGCTCGCCAACTGCTTCGCATGACACTCATTCCCACAAGGTGTAGGATCTCCCTATTTTTTTATCTCATTCATTGGCGCGGCACCTTTGCTTTGTGCGTGATGCGTTCAGGAGGGCTTATTATGTCCCTCTGCGCAGGCTCTCTGGCATTCATTCATTACATTCGAGAGCCTTTGAGGTATAGGAGTTAGGCGCGATTGAAAATATTTTGCGCCTCAGTGCTACGAAAAGTTGTCATGCTGCAATCGCCTCAACAAGATAGCTATTCTTACTAAGAGTAACATGTACATGGCACTGGGGAGACCAGCGGTTGAACCGTAGGGCTGCTGTACTCCGTCAGTACCAAATCAGAAGGTCACTGTTACATTCATTGAACGTGTAATTTATTTTGCTTTACTTTCGAAATGTATTTTTCGAAGCATGAACTATTTCGGAAGACAATAGTGGAACGACCAGAAATCTGCTTGGGCTTGCAGGAAAACTGTCTCGTATTAAATACTCTTTGTTAGTGTGTTCAATATTTGCATTTAGCAGGATGGCGCGATATTTCGCCCGAGTAGGCACGCACATACATTTCTGAAATATTGATGTTTACGCCTACGAATCCATTACTTTGTGCAGGTATTTTTTCGCTGAAGCGAGCGATCAGCCGGCTGGAAAGTCACTAGAGCGTGCTTCTTCAAGCGCTGTCGTTGCTTCTGTGCGGTGATCAGGCATGATGGTTGGCAGATATGGCAGAATGTTTAGCATATTGAACAATCGTTCCATTTGTTCTTTCGCGGAAAATAGGTTTATCTTTTCTTGAAAGTGTGTGGTACCCCAGATAGATCGGGGCATGAAGAGTACAGCAGTAAATAAATGAATAACAATAGAAGTGTTTGCTGCGCACATTTAGAAAATCTTTGTATTGAACAACCGCAATTAATAAAATGTTTTACCAAGTCAGCACAAGTGGATCATTACTAAACTATGCAGCGGGTATGTTGGAACTGTGATTCTACGTCCGCTAACTAGCGTGGAGTACCCACCTAACTTCATCCCCCGTGTCATCCCTCCCTTTGAAGCTTCCAGCGCGCTCGTCGTGACGAGCGAAGACAGAGAGCGCTCAATAATAATAGTTGTTTGGGTTTAAAGTCCCAAAACCACCATATGATTACGAGAGGCGCCGTAGTAGAGGGCTCGAGAAATTTAGACGACCAGGGGTTCTTTAACGTGGAACCAAATATAAGTTCACAGACCTGCCTCAAACATTTTCGCCTTCATCGAATGCGGCCGCCGCGGCCCGTATTCGATTCCGCGACCTGTGGGTCAGCAGTCGAGCGCCATGACCAGTAGACCGCCATGGCGGGTTAGAAAGCACTCAACGCACACGACTCCAAACGCTCTTGACAGATTCGAGGAATTGTACCGGCAATCGATTATTGAGGTAATAAACAACGGTGCCATGGTGATTAGATTTACACTGACATAAGGCCGAAATGACTATGACTGTGTACCGGTGCTGGGAAAATATGTGAATCAATGAAATGAGACTTTCGCTGGGGAACTTCAAAATCGCATTTTCCTAAATTTGCATGCATGAGTTAACGAAGAAGCACCACAGCATGTTAACGCTCTCCCCTCGCTCCTTAAAGGGGCCCGGTAACACTTTTCTACGTAATCAAATGACCTTGCTATCGGAGTTTATTGCCTCTCGAGTTGACGGCCCTCAAAACTTTTAGCTTCCGCCCATTTCAGGCGGGGTTACAGGGATTTGTTGCACGCTCTAAGCACTTCGTCTCTGATTGCGTCCCAGCGAGCACGATGAAAGGTACACAGATTTGGGGGGGGGGGGGGGAGGGGAGTTAACTAGGGGCTAAATCTGCAGGACCGCGCACGTCATGATGTTGAGCGCGTTGCTTATTTTCGCTAAATGCGCGCCTCACTGTCAGTGTGATCAGGAGCGCGCTGGTGTAATTCTAGCAAAGTAGAGCGCAATACGTGCACATTGGGGTACACTGGAGCGGCCGTGGCAACTCTGCAGCTCGCGATGCCCAAATCAGCCTAAAGACGTGTTCATGCGCTTTTGGGCAAGTGACGAAGTTGACGTTTGGGATATGACATCATTCCTCGGATGAGCTAGTGATTTCTAGCTGAACTTGAAATTTCATTATAAATCCCATGCCTCATGCTCCGCCATAATATTTGGCTCACATGCTTGCAGGATCATCGACTACCAATCGGCAGCATTCTCTCACCACGTTCAAAACGCGTTGCAGGGCCCCTTCCAGACAAGAAAACCTTTACAAACTAAAACACTTGGTAGATGAGTGTTGAGAGGTTCGTTAGGATCAAGCAACAACAGCTCGCTGGAAGCATTGAAGGTTTGCGTTTATTTGTTGCATTACTGCTTCCATCCACCACCCACACTGCCACCCCAGCTACTGCCGCTGTCGTAGCCTCCTCCAAGTCCACTGCTTCCAAGTCCCCCCACCAAATATGCCGCTACCGGAACCTCCTCCATATCGTCCACTTCCAAACAGGCCACCTCCAGAGCCCCCCACTACCGCCGAAAAGTCCACTTCCTTGTCCTCCACCAAGTCCGCCCCCCGCCAGCACCACTGCTGTAGTCTCCTCCGAATCCACCGCTTCCAAGTCCGCCTCCGAACAGTCCACCACCTGAGCCAAGGCCAGATCTCCGACGTCCGAACAAGCCACTTCCGGAGCCTCCAAATAACCCACCGCCACCAAGAAGCCCACTTCGTCCACCTCCAAGTCCACCGCTTCCTAGTCCACCTCCAAATAAACCACCACCTGAGCCAAGGCCAGATCTCCTACGGCCAAACAAGCCACCTCCGGAGCCTCCGAATAATCCACCACTGCCAAAAAGTCCTCTTCTTCGTCCTCCGCTAAGTCCGCCCGAGCTGCTTTCACTGTCGTATTCTCCTCCAAATCCACCACTTCCAAGTCCGCCTCCAAACAATCCGCCTCGGGAGCCACGACGGGACCTCCTACGGCCGAGTAAGCCACTTCCGGAGCCTCCGAATAATCCACCTCCGCTAAAAAGTCCGCTTCCTCCTCCGCCAAGTCCACTCGAGCCGTTTTCGCTGTCATCTCCTCCTAACCCACCACTGCCAAGTCCTCCTCCAAACAATCCACTTCGGGAGCCACGGCGAGACCTGCTGCGCCTGGACCACCTACTTCCCAATCCACTGCCACCGAAAAGTCCACTTAATAATCCTCCGCCGAGTCCACTACTTCCATATAAACCGCCCATGCTGCCTCCCAAACCACCTAGAGATCCTCCCAAGCCAGAGCCCAAGGACGAGCTGCTGCCCCATCCCCCCCCGATAGACCACTACCCAAGCCCCCAAATGAGCCTCGGCCTCTTCGTCTTCGCAGGCGTCCGAAGAGGCCCCTTAGTCCTCCACGGGAGCTACTTTGGCCATACGCCCCTCCTACAGAGCTTACCAGACTGCCCAAGCCTCCCGAGCCGCCGAGGCTACCCAAACCACCCAAACCACCCGAGCTACTCAATCCTCCTCCAAAGAGACCTCCCCCTAGTCCACTTCCGGAACTTCCGAAACCTAGTCTGGACCTGCGTCTCCTTGAACGGCCCCCCAAACAAGTTGCCTAAGCGTCCACCGAAAAGACCTCGGCTGTCATCTCCGCCCTGGCTCCGGTCACCTCCGCCGAAGCCGCTACCTCCCAGTCCGCCGCCATATCCACCTAGTGAACTTCCATAACCACAGCTGAAGCAGTTTCCCCCCTAGGCCACCTCCGCCGTAACCGCCGCCGTATCCGCCACCAAGGCCGCCACCGTAGCCGCTCCCGAAGCTACCACCACTTCCAAATGAACCTTGTCCTCCCAATAGTCCCGATGATCCACCTCCGAAACTTCCTCCGTAACCACCCATCCCTGAAAAAGAAAGTGCGCTGTAAGAACATTTTACAAAAAGAACGGTGCCGCGACAATTTAACACTGCACGGGATGAAACTTTGCGGGGAGTTAAAAAAACACCAGTATTTCTCAATCAATAAAAACAGTTATGAACTGCGGCGTAGGAAGACAGTTTTGATATAGAAAATACATGTAGCTTGAAGGATGCCTATTACATGCTTTATATTACTGAACTTCATAAATTACTCTGTCTTTATCTCTAAAACTTTGTAGGTTGCCTAAACCATTTTAGCACCTAAAAGTATCCCTTGAAGTACCTCCGGTTTGCGCCGCTATATTACGCCAGCGAATGGCGAAAGGCAAAAGGAATGCAGAACAAAATTGCCGCGATATATTATCACGATAGCGTTAAAGAGGTCGCTTCGCAGAAGATTCGGTGTCGGTCTTGGTGTCGTTGGTCGTGAGCGAAAGATCATTATCTTAACCGTGACCGAAAAATCGAGAAGGATAAATAAATAATTGGCAGATCCCAAGTACCATGGGAATCGATGTTATGCGAGACATGCAGGGACAAGGTGACTGGGTTGTAATTTTCTTATTGAGCGAAACGTTACGAAATGACGTTGAAGATATGCACAAATGTTGTACGCACAGACATATGTTGAACAGTCGCATATGTTTCAGTTGTGTAACGATGCCAACAGAAACATGGGTATTACCTACACCAGAAGCGGTAATCTGATATGTAGCACTTGTTCTTGCGAGGATGGTAGCCCTGGATAGTGCTTCGTGGACCAGCTACAGTGTATATGGCTCTTGAGTATACAAATGACGTTAACCCGACATGACGCCTGCCTCATAGGAGTACATATGTAGTGTTCATGAAATTAGATAGCCAGCACTGGAATCACATTTGACGTTTCACCAACATTACGCCTGCATATGGTCTTTTTCCAAATCAGTTCCGAGACCTGGCGTGGCTCTGTGGTAGAATGCTTGATTGCCACGCAGGTTGTTTGGGTTCGATTCCTGCTGGGAGCCTGATATTTATTATTTGCATTCGTCGGGTCAACGCTGCCGACGTTGGTTTTCCTTAACGCTGTCGCTTTTAAATAAACTAATGCATCTCCTCGCCGTTCCCGGGCAGACATAAATTGTAAAACACCTGTGGCGCATACCCGCATACCGCTGCCCGTGGTATACGGGTATGTGCCACACGTGTGTGCAGGAAAGGGTTTGACGACGTGGCAGGATTTTCAAGTTATTCATGTCACGACCAGCCAGACATATTCGTCACACCCTCTTACCCTCCCACACAAATTTTTGTATATCCCAAGTTTAGGAGGCGATCACGAGAGCACCCAGACGTAGGCGGCTAGATAGATAGATAGATAGATAGATGGATAGATAGATAGATACGTAGATATAAACGCAAAAGTGCTTACAGTACGCAAAGAAATGCTTCGCATTTAATAATAAAAGGTTTGGTTCATGTGAGAATTGAACACAGGGCGTCTGCGTGGCAAGCAGAGGCTCTTCTACCAGAAACGCACAGGACTGATTGAAAGTGCTTCGAAAAAAAAAAAAACACTATATGAATCTGATGTAGCGCATGGAAATAAAATAACTAATAAAACCTTCCGTTTGAGTGAGAATTGAACCCAGGCAGTTCCGCGGCTCTGCGGTGGGACAGCTGGGAAGCCGCTTATGTACTGTTTCAAATAACTCTAAGCTTGTTAAGAATGGCAGAGTAACACCTCTTTCTAGTGAGCGTTACCAAAGTCGTGTTTCCACACTGTAAATAGCGCGTTTCATGAAGAAATAGCTCGTTTGCGAAAGGCCGGGTACCCGCTAGCTTTGGTGCACTGGTCACGTAGCAGGCTATGGGAGAAGCTAAAACTGGAGACAGAAAAAGGTAGACAGATTGACTGAAATTCTAGAGTTTCAGTCATCCCTCTTGCGCATAGGCTTTTACACAGCATAAAAACGGCAACCGGAAGTTTCAATGTGAAAGTGTTTTTTTTTTTCGCCAATAAAGAAACACCAAATTGGAGGTGTGTGTTCGGGTAAAACAAAAGTTCCAAAGTAATGAAGGCCTGCAGGCAGAATGCAGTAGCAAACGTAAGCACCAAATTGTTAATTGTGCGAAGAATGTTGAGTACAATATTCCTAGGCCATGTGGTCACGTGTACCAAGGGAAGACAGGCAGCTGTGTAAGCACGAGACGCGCTACTACACATTTGGCAATGCGTCGTCAGGAGTGCGCATGCGCAGCTTGTTTTAGGAGCACCACTGTTACTTATAAAGAGGCCTTGCTACACTTTTTCAAGTAGCTATCGAATGGCTTCAATAAAGGAGTTTATTGCCACACAAATTAACCGCCAAAATTTTTAGATGCGAAGCATCTTATGCTCGGGGCTCGGGGCTCCCGTGTCCGTCCCCGCGTCCCGCGTCCCCCGTCCCCCGTCCCGCGTCCGGCCACTTTCATGAAGTAGGGAAGCACCCATTATGCGAACCAGAACACTGTAGTAATATGAAGGCCGTCAACCCTAACACAGTCATCAGAGTCATGGCCGAGAGCACAGAGAGGCTGCTTAGCAATGGCTAGGCAGGTGGTGTCTGTCGCCCAGGTTCACCCCATTCCTTAATCTTGCTTGCATGTGTTTGGAGGGGGGCTTAGTCCGTCCCTCCTTCCCGCGTCCCACACCACCACAGCGAATGCACGTCCCCTCCCCCCTCTCTCTCCCACGCTCACCCCCTTTCTCTCCTCTAGGAATCCTCTACTCTACGGAGCGTCCCACACCCCCCCCACAGCGCATGCGCGTCCCCTCCCGTATGCTCTCCTACGCTCACCCCCTTCCTCTACTCTAGGAATCATCTACTCTAAGGAGAGGCGCCCACATCCACACAGCGCATGCACGTCCCCTCTCCCTCTCTCTCCTCTTCTACGGTCCCCCCCCCCCCGTCCTTTCATCTAGGAATCCTCTACGGAGCGGCGCGCACGACAGGTGGTGTGACAGCTGCATACTCCTCTGGGGGGCGCCACGGTAGTTCCGCGGTATGAAAATGACGGAGCGCGCGCGCCTCATTCTCTCTCCTGTGCAGCGCTGCGATGAGCGCCCGGACCACTGCCGTGAAATGAGAGCGGCGACGCTCCTCCCGCTCAAGCTAAATCTCCCCGCTGCTTCGCATCCACACATGGTTCCCTTTAGCGGGAGATGGGGAATTTTTTTTCTCATCGAGTACGAGCGCAGTTAGGCATTTCTCTCCACTGTTATTGATTTCTCTCTTTCTCTCGTCTCGACGAGCTCGCTGGAAGCTAAGCAGGGAAAAATGGCACGGGCAAAATAAGTTACGTCACGCGCGCGTCATTATCTTGAGTACTTATTCTTTTTTTTTGAACGCGCAGCTTACCTTCAGCGTAATGGAGAATGAGCGCGCGGGGGGCTGCCTTAACTACAGAGGTCGCGATTCTCAAATCAGCCAATGATGATTAATTTGGTGCATGGCCACCCATTTGGGTATATGGTATCATTTGTAGAAAGAAGAGGGAAAGATTTCTAGCGGACTTGGAGAATTAATTGTCAATTCCGGGCTGAGTGCTGCGCTATAATGCTTTCATCGCGTGTTCTCGGGAGCCCCAATACCGATCAGCAGCTTATTCTGACCATGTTAAAAAAAAGTTTTTCACGGCCCTTTTAAACACCGAAACCCAACATCGAAGGAGATCGTGGAAGCTCTCTGCTTTAGAAAAAAAAAAATCTGGTAGATCTCAACTCTTTTGGGTATCGACTTCATGCCAAACAGTCAGCGAGTAGCAGCTTATGTCCGATTTTTCGATTTGCGCCAAACGTTACCCGATGGATCGACGTCATTCTGTAAACTTAGCAGTTTTCCTTATATCGTCAGACACGTTGACTGATTGGCGTGTACAGCGTAACTCAAGGTCCGATGAAGCACGGGCACTCTTGTTACAGCTTTCTATCTATCTTTCCATCCCTTAATGCCCTTCCCGCCGTGTAGGATAGCAAACCGGACGCTCGTCTGGTTGACCTTCCTGCCATTCCTTCCTCTTCCTCCTCCTCCTTGTTACAGGAGAGATCAAAGCTTCATCGCATTGAAATGCATGCTACGGTCCGATGTTGCGCTTGTAAGTAGCGTTTGCCGGCGTAATTGAGCAACGCTTCGGTGCAGCTTGCGTACCCAAGGTTTATTACAATTTTTTAAAAGAGGATAGCGAAAACATGATTCGTGCATTGACGTGTGAATCGTGTTCGTAATAAAAACGTATCCTCTTATGACAATTTTGAGACGTGCGAATATGAGGATGACCACAAGAGCTCCCAGACGTAGGCGGCTAGATAAATAGATAGATAGATAAATAGATGCTTCAAGAAATGCTTCAAATTTTAAAAAAAATAACTGATGCATTATCTATCAATCTGTTCCATTTTAGAAAAGAAAGTTTTAATCCTTTCTTCGCAACTATTGTGAATGCTATTACAGGTGGTGCCTACGTGCCATCGATGAATTATATTGTCTGGATCTTGCAGATTTGCAGGTACCTAAGCAAATGTTAAAAAAATATAATAAACCCGTTAGGAAGCACTCGTCCTTGTGTTGCTCCTCTGTGTCCATGTTTTCGCCCCAATATTGTTAAGATTAAGACAGTTGTTTCATCGGAAGCACACTCAGTGACATCACACGAAACTGATTATTGTTTTTGGTTCTTCAGTGACAACCGTGTCTGCATTACTTTAAGTCGTCGCTATATCTTTATGTTACTTCGGTACAGAGGTTACGTCTGAATTGGGTTTGCAAACACGTTGCTTGTTATAAGCTGCGCTTGCAGTGGAGCAACGTGTGGATTTTGATGCGCTCATGGATAATGCCTTCGTTGTTGATACCATGTATATGTTAAAAATTAGACTCACCTAGGTTTTGAGTCTCATAATTTCGCTGACTGACTACTGATACTGTTGCCAAATCGTGATGCTCGATGCGCGTAGTGTAAAACATCAATGTTCTAACGAGCTCTATGCACGATTGTGATTGCTTTGAAATGTTGAAGCGATGGAATACAAATTCACCTTTGTATTTCATCGCAACGCGATGTTTCAGCAATCTATAGGCTACGTTCACACCTTGTAACAGTTCACTTTGCTGCTCTGCCTGTCGTGCGAAAACGTTTCTTACAGAAATGGTGGCTTTAATGAAGTCATATACGGGACTCGTATACTACACCATTTAATGTGCAGGCAGCATTCTGGCTTGTTTTTGGGTCGCCACTCTCACACTTGCTTTTGTAAGTTAGAACTGTTTAATGACGCAACTGATGTAGTGGCTGGTACTTTTTATAAATCATCCCGCTTGTGCAAACTTATCATCAAAGATAACTTAGAATTTTATATCGTACTTTCCAGCTACGTCTGCTCATCTCTGCGGAAAATTCAGTGATTGAATGCGAATGGAGTTTCTTCCGTCACTTCAGTAATATTCATAATCTACATTGCCACGTCAGACAGTACAAGCACGTAACTTGTAAAATATTAGTTCTTCCTTCACCCTAAATATTCTGTTATAGACAGTACATCCACACATTAGAGATAACATGATAAAGAGTGTATTTCATTGTTTTGACTATAGAAGCTACGCCTCTTGATTAGATTCACACGCAACAGTGGCTTTTGAGATACACTTCAGTGAATTTAAAATACTTAAATACCTTCCGAATGCCATCCAATTTCCTTTCGTACATGCTGCCTTTAGACGTCATTATAAGGCGCATAGATAGCGGGGTGGCAAATGCGTATGCCTAATTGTAGCACTGAAAACATATTTTCGTTATGAATGCACACACCTCAAGTAGGTGTCTATTCCTGTCTATGCTAGTGATTTATGTGTCATCGTAAAGACGGCATGGCCCGCCGTTATTGTATCTTGATGACATGGTTAGCCTCCTATACCTGCTGAATGAGTAACCTGAAAACCTTTAAAGAGTTTGGCTTATCCCCCCAAACACGAAACGTTATTTGGTGGTGTCCTTTGAATACATGTAATCATGCTAGTGTAATCCTTTACCTTCAGCGTGCTGCTTCTTTTCCGTGCCGGTTAATAATTTTAACAAATATCACCAGAAAACTCAAGCATGTTAAATTTTTTCCATAGTATGTTATCTGACAACAATCGAAACATTGTTGTCAGTAGTAGTGATCCGCAGCCTATAATTACTCTTCTTTCTTAAAGCGTACGGCCGAGTTTAGACAGCACACAGCACTACCTAGATTATCGACATTCGAGGCTCCACTGCTCATGACAGTGGAAGGGAAATAACTCACACCTTGTTTGTTTCTACAGGTTGTTTACTTGTGCAGTGATGCGCTAAAACTATAGTAGGTCCACAAGTTTCGTACATAAGCTGTCTGAACTTTTCATTAACTACCATGAGAAATGTACGGCTTTCAGAGGGTGGAAAGTTCGCCATATGTATTTTCAAGCACGGTGCATACATACCATAGGCATGGCCGGCATGCAGTCCATGGCAGGCTGGATAAAGAAAAATAACAATGGTCATATGTATTGTGTACATGTCCATATTTATCTCAGATTGATGCAAACTATAACTTCTGCATTTCCGGTACTAAACTCAGTCCTAACGAATAAAAAAGTATCAATGACCCGAAAACAATAAGCGTTTCGATGTACTACAGCCTGCGGAAAAAAAGTTTAGGCATTGTTCTTCAGCTGGAAAGAACTCCACGGTGCATTCTGGTATGGAAGTATGCGTAAATTGAAATCAGGCATACATAAACTACCATTATTTGATGGTGTGCATAAAGGATTCTTTGTTTTTTATGCCATGCGGCAAAACGAGGCTGTCAGCACTAAAGAATATACAGTTTCTTTCTCTAGAAGTAGCTCTCAAAAGATGTTAGGCAGTTGCAAAAAGTAAACGAGTGGAATGACCCCTCAAGCGCAAAAAAAAAGAAAACAAAGAAACGTACGATTAAATACACAGTGCCTACTATAGGACGTCAAAGGTTGCAATTGTGGAGTAAATTCAGGATGAGTTTGTGAAAACCCGAAGTTTTGTATCAGAGCAACGCGACGGAGTAACAAAGACATTGCGCTTTTGCAGTGCGGCAGGGAGCTAAAGAAATTGCCGAATTTCATTCTGAGAGTAATTTTTGAACATTTTCGGGAAAGAATGGTGCTGAAGCGGCTTTGAAATGAGAAGGCACTGTTTCGTTATTTAAATCGACGTGAAAAAATCACTAAAGCTAGCATCGTTAATCCCATTGGATGTTCTTGGAGTATCTGAAGTTCGCAGAATAGCGGCTTTTAAGTGCAAAATATGTCTGAGAACTTCCTAAGCCTTACCTAGCAGACCAACGAAAAGCGCTGTGAGCCTAAGAGACTTCATGGCGCGGCTTTTCCGCTGCACAACTCCGTCTGCCGGGCACTCTAGGTTCACATGCTTTTATATGCCATTATGAGAAGGTTACTCTGCAAATATTTAGCCAAAACCCTTAGAGGCATTGTTGACTGAATGGGATTGTTTGTTGAAACAGTGTGACAGAAGCATGAAGAGCGAAAAAATAAACAAATCCGTTCCCGCGTAGAAGTACTTTTTTGTAGCTAGTTTGCAGAAGGCGGTCACTGCTTGCGATATCAGACCCGTTGGACCTTGCGAACGAATGGCTTCTGAAAATATTCCCGTCACTGTCCGAAAAGAGAATTGTGCGCTGTCAGCAACCCGATCGCGCCGGCTTTCTTGTGAAGAAATGTCATCCAGAGAAGAAAACAATGGTAGACGGCAACCTTCCCGAAATGGCCAAAAAATGTCCACACTTGACGCCTTTATGCTGATTCTTCTTTCTTTTCATGCAAGCACATGAGCTGCTTCCATTTGTGCAGCACGCTGCTCACCATACTTCAGGTCTTTGTAAAAATATTGTTTCCTGAAGGTGGAAATTTGCTGCACACTGGAGGCAGTCACCAGTATCACCCGTGAATGCCTTATGAAAGTATGCTGAGGTTTCGGTGCGTGTCATAGGTAGAAACAGAACTTTCAGTTCGTTTTACTCTGGTATCTGAAGTAAAGGTCGGCACTTCAAAATAATGACAATGAAATTTTTTGCTATTTCGAAACAACTTATGCATGTTTCACAGCTCTTGATTGCTTTTATCCAAAATCGCAACATACAACTACTTAGTACCATCAATTATGGCCGGGATCAACCCTTGTGAAACGCGCATCGAAGTAAAATAAAATGACATGGTTCTATTGGCACAGAGTATGTCCTTATGGGGGTCGAGAAATCGTGTCAGAATAAGCCGTAGTAGCTTGCCGTAAAAGAAGCAAGAAGGTGACCCCGAGTGTTTCAGAATATGTCCACTTGGTGTTCCATGACTGACTGAAAATAACAGCCTGCACTAGGACAAAGACAAGAGCCAAAGCCGTTACCTTGATTGGTCATATTTTTCAAACGAATCTATACCTTTATAATGAGTTCTGTGAGGGCTTGCTCAGAAAGAAGGTTTTATAAATGTAAAAAAAAAAGCTTTCAGGACAACGTCGCACACAAGGTCGTTTTCTTGGTTTCTAGCAGGAGGATTAGAGGCATCGCTCAAAAACTTTCTCCACCAATCTTTATTGCAAAGTTACATTGCAGAATTTTATATGCTCAGTCAAGATTTTAAAATCAGGAGTCACATATGGATACTCATAACCGAGAGTATGTGTTTTCTCTTATTTCCATTATTTTATATATTGAAGAGACACTAAAGGCAAAATAAAACTCGGCGAGGACTTTTGAAATGCCATTCCAGAAATGTCGTAGTGTTTCTTTCAAGCCAAGGAAATCTTTTTAGTGGCCCTCATGCAGTTAGCGCACTTCAAACCACCCGCATGAGAGAGAGAAACAACTTTATTGAAATGAAAAAGAGTATTTTTCACATATGGATGGCGGTTAGGCCGTGCCTGCCCGACACCTCCTCGGCTCGTCGTCAGCGCTCCCCAACGCCGCTTTTAATGGGCGCTACACTAGCACCTTCCGTTATCTGGCAACATTGCGCCTCTACCGGAAAGAATACTTCCTAGTACGCCTGGTTTGCTGGCCGCTGCTGCTAGCATTGTAATGCGACGTTTTCCGCGAAAGCGCTAGATACTCCGGCACTGCTGTGTAGTGTTGGGAAGCTGCAAGTGATCCGACCGTCAGTGCGGGAATACGAGCTCCCCATGCGCATGTGAGCATTTTGGCTGGTGCCGTTGGGTGAACCTCTGTTTACGCCACTTGTGCGCCAACCAATGTTCGTCCCCTCCGAGGAGTCGTGCTAAAAAGGCGCCTGGCGACTCATTTCACCTTGAGGCGTGGATAGAGACGAGTCACAAAAACAGCCACTGGAATGGAACTATGCTTGCGGAAACTACCACTGAGACGAGACAGCGCCAGGGGAGCACATATCCGGCGAAAACAGAACTTTCGAAGGTAAGAGCAAAATATTTTTCTATGAATGAAAGAGAATCGCGCAAGCAGTATTTTATTACGTCTTTTAATACACGGAATGTTATGTTTTTATTATAAGTAGTTTGAGTACTAGTGAATAATTGGGCTCAGGACTCTTGACATCATCAGGCGTATTCCAAATTGCCCCACTGGTGGCACTTGTCGTGTTCTACATTTACCTGACCATCTCGTTTAGTAGAGCACTGCTGTTGATAATATTGACGTTTTAGATGTTCTCCAACATTGACCTTTTAGTCTGACACAAATTGTTATTTGTCTCTAGTGTCCCTTTAAAGAAATATACAATATACATCGAATGCTTTTAGCTCCTCTTGTTGGGCACCTTGATGTGACCTTCAGCTAAAAGCGAATACAGCTATTTAGGCATCGTTGTGACCACACAACGAGCGCATGCGGTCAAATGCTCACAGAAGTCCAATGGAGAGAAAATGCAGTCTCTGTCCTCCAAGTCTTTGCACAGGACCGCAATACATACGCCACTTCCTGCCTAAACCAGTTACGTAAACTCTTGAGTCCAAGTCCGTGTCATTGTTCAAAGAATCACTGAATCAGAAATTTCTAGTATGCTGAGGTCTTATTTTGTCATTTCCTATAGTGACGTTCCAAAGCCAGGCCACGTGGTGTAGAGTGGTGGGGTAGGAGCATGGACTACACCTATTTTAAGAGAAAAGCTAGTATTATCTCCAGCCGATCTGTTTTACCGGCGGTATAGTTTCGGGTGGACATCTGGTCTCAATTACGGAAAAGCCCATTTATTTTTACACACAAACACAGACAAACACAGACACGCACGCGCGCACACACACACGCACACACGCACGCGCGCAAACACACACACACACACACACACACACACACACACACACACACACACACACACACACACACACACACACACACACGCACACACGCACGCGCACACACATACACACATTTATGCGGTATTTTTTTCATGGAAATAATCCATAGGTGCCTTAGTGTGCCTGCTTTCGTGGTAATATATTCCGAAAAGGTGTGTGCGATGTCTTTTCGCCGTAGGACATCCAACTTCTCGTTGTTGAAAATACGCTCGACCTGACAGTTTCAAATGAATAAAATTAGAATTTCAGGTGGCGTTAACGCCTTGGCGTGGAGAGCAGGGAACCTGTGCGCTTACAGGCTGAGAACATAGACATGGCCCGAAGTGAGCTGGTTATTGAAACATCAGAACTATACATGTGCTTAAGAAGATACAGGTAATTGAAGCAATTAGATAAAAACTGCCAGGAAAGTTTAGCCGCACAGTTTTAGTTTTGATATCGTTAAAAATATATGAATGAATACTATAAACAAATAATGTTCACCTTGCGGTACCCTGTGATCTTTTTGTTCAACCCTTTTGGAAACCTCATAGAACTTATAAATCTCTTACTTGGGTATTATGCAATACTTTCAAACAAGGAAACTAAGGGAGACACGTTTGCTGCTTTGTAAATGATATGTAAATGCGGAAGATAAAGTGATGTTTATTAAATAATTTTT
>JALIZH010018597.1:0-102269 GCA_030522465.1 Rhipicephalus appendiculatus
CACAACAGAGTGGTGACCATGCACTCGACTGTTCTTTTTCATTGATGGCCACACTTTACACCTTACTCGTCGCGTCTGACGCACGCAATTCTGCACGAACTGTTCTAACACAAGGCATTACGAGGGCGGCAGCCACGATGGAATAGTGCCAGTGCAGCCGTATATGTCACGCACGATAGCAGCAGTAGGCGTAATAGTAATACGCGTTTTGGGTGAGTAAGCGGGTAGAATGGAATATGGCCCCATGGGAACACTATTCGCCTCGAGATCTTGGAGTGGCGCCCTCTCGCGTGTGACGTGAGGGAGAGGACTCGGATGCAGCTCGTCGCGCGCGCGTTCGCTACGTGAAGGCTGCTCGATGCTGCCAGCCTGTCTATCGCGCTCGAGTTATTGAAACATTGGTGGGCGAATTGATAAAGCAATTTGTACTGAATGTTCAACAAAATGCCCATCGAAATCGAGCGGAGTTGCCGTCAGGTCCACGTTCTGTGTCGATTGCTCCTGTTGTCATCTGCTAGCCATCCATGTGTACATCTGCTTCTATGGTGAATTTTTCTTTTCGCGACTCTTCTATGGCCGTGGCGCACTCAAAATGACTTTCCTGCCCGGTTTCGATAATAACTGACTTCAGCGTTCGGGCTTCAGCTTCCATGTCTGCGTTAAAGCGCAATGAATGTATACCGCGTGCTGCGCGTGTTTGGTTGCCAAGCCTGCTCCTTCAATTCAATTCATATGTTCGGAGCATGAGAAACGACATGTGATGTCATTCAAATAAATTATGTGGCGTTACCGGCAACAACGTTTGATTAAATACACATTTTTAGCAGGTGCTGTGTAAGCGCGTCGTAAGTACTTTAAATTGAAACACGAAATAAACAGGGTGAGTCTCAAGGGGGAATGCACGACGGGGTATTAAATATCGGTAGGTTGTCCGGAGTGATTTTCTTTTGTTTTTGTTCTATTTTTTGCAACATATTTTAATCCTTACGTTTAATAAATCGACGTTTGCTCACTCGATCACGGTGGTCTAAAAATATGCTGAACAGAATTAGTGTAATCATACTAACGTTGATAAATATAAAGGTTTCGCATCAAAAGATGTATTTGAAATAAAATACTGTAAATCAGTCTCAACGGTCGACTCCTGATGTGGCTTGTTGCGATCACTGTACTAAAGACTCGAGTTCCTTATGCATTTGCCTAAGTTGACTCGAAGGCGAAAGCCATCTTTTTCTTCAGTCGATGTATTGTTCCTTCGCCGCCCCCTCCGAATGCTTTCTGGACGTAACGTGGTTTTGAGTTGAAGCTTTCTACACATCACCTGGTTTTGCATCGCCTCCGAGATCGGCCCACCAATCACGTAAGCAACGCAAAGCCACGATGTCATGTGATGACGTAATCATGTGGCATGACGTTATGACGTCCCAAATTTTGTCGGTCTGGGATGCCATGATGACGTGATCATGTGATGAATTTTCGCATCACTCGTGTTGACGCTGGCGCCGTGGGACGCCGATGATCAATTTTCGCAATTTATGTGGATTCTAAGGCTCCCACCTTAAAATATTCAATCTTGTTACAGCAGGGTAAAGAATCACAATAATCAGCCACAGGGGCCAAAAGAATGGCGGGAAAGAGCTCTCTTTGTCCTCTTCCTGGACACAATCGCCGATTTTTCCTAATGTTTACGAAGCTGTACTATCGGTGTCAAGTGAAACGAGAACACTGCAGCGGATCGCGTTGCCCAAGCATTAGATATAGTACGCGCCATCCTGTCATTACCATTGGCAGGCTCGCACAGTCGAGTAGGCAGCACTGCGCGATCGAAAACATGAATGCGGCTCATGAACGTATCTATCTCTAATCAGAAGAGTCGAACTGTACCACGCGCACCACTGCTGGCGTTTCATGCCGAGCGATCTTATTTGCATCCACTCGCCCAATCTATGCTAGTCGTCCGCGATAACCCGCTGGCCGATGAACTTATCGATTTCATTTTGTCGGCTGTCGTGTCTGCACAAGTCCACATGACTACAATTGGGAGTGGAGCGTGAATTTTCGTTCATCTCAAGTCTGTTTACACAAAGCTGATTTTTGCGAATAAGCCGAAAAATTGATCTCACTGCGATTTCAAAGCAGCGGAAACTCTCTTTAACTCACTTGGCGGGGGCGTCCGCGCTTTCACGTAAGCTATTTCAACGCCATCCAGCCCAGTGAGCGACGCTACGAACTCGGGGGCATGAAACTGACCGCGATGGCTCTTGGTATACAGCATATATGTTAAATGTTAACGTTTCTTAAACTCATGTAATGCTAGCAGTCATCTCAAGAAATATCATAAGAAGAAAATGCAGCTAGTAGTCGAGGAACGCCGTGCGACGTGAGCGAACTATAACGAAAATGCTGCTCTTTTAGCCAGAGCGTAGCAGACGACAAAAGCCGAATCCCCGTACTTGCGTCACCGGAGCGCCGTTCGCAGGCGAATTGGAGCCTTCAAGCAAGGGCGCTAGTGAGCATTTCGTCACGCGAGTTACACATGCCTTTTGCTGCAGGCAAAAGAAAATAAAGACAAAAAGATGCTTTGCGAAACCTTTGCCGATATATAGGAAAAAATGTCCAAAGGATATTCATGGCGTAGACATGGCTGGAAATTTTTCGCAGTTGTATTGGAAACTGTCCTACGTTGTTACTGTAGCCTACTGCGTACGCCCTCCGGTTATCAGCAGCTTGGGATACGCCGTATTTCCAAATAAATAAAATAATTACTATTGATATGTTCCAGCATAAGGCATTCAATTCCTGTTTTACAACTTGGTGCAGTTATTGTACAAGCGTACGATATACGCAAATTATAAATTGCTGGAATGATCACTTTTCATTATTATTTCTTATTTGAACGCAAAAATGCAAATAGGCCCTTTAAATATGCCGTGAGTTGTGAGAACAATTAATATCATGCCTGAAGCTTCCCATCGTGATTTTGCTGCTTTCCTGACTGGGAGCAGAGGACACATATAATTTTTGCATTATTGCGCCAGAGTTCTCACGTATGTTAATGTACTTTTTGCCTACACAACCTTTTCAAAATAGCAAAATAGCGTACAAACGTTGCGGGCACCTAAGGTATATCTGTTTGTTTAATGTCGTATGAGAACCCGGCATTACATCACCACGAGTTATTTTACCACTGGCTCTTCCAGATAGACTCATTCACCAAAATGTCGCTATAATCAAAATATTACCAAAATTCGATAGACTATGAAGCGTGGGAGGCCGCTAATATATTATTACAATGTCTTCCTTTTCAGCACTAAACTATTGTAAACACACTGCCGCATTTTTTTATCGATCAGGGGAGAGTATTATTTTTAGGTACATTTTTTTCCTTTAAAAGTAAGAAATTGCAACCTTTCCCTTCCGTATCTGAATCAAACGTATTTGAAAACGTTCACATAATCAGCAGCTCTCCACTGAAAAATCTTTCAATGCTTCCCTGATAAATCCAAATAGAGAGATTTGCTTCTTGCATAGAACGAATTTTAGGAGTATTAATGAGAATGATTTGTATTGCTTACCCGTTCAATGGCGCCAAGAGCACAATATCATTTCGTAGTTTGCGAGTTTTTACAAACTTCACACATGTCTCACGTCCAATCAATCTTGTGATGTTAAAAAAGTTTGCCATGAATATGGGACTCTCTGAAAAATTCATACTTTCCATTAACGATAATACAAGTTTGTGACGTGATAAGTAAAAAAAATGACTTATCACGTCATTTTTTTCTATCACTTTCTCTCTTTCTGCCACTCTCTTCATTTGTTTTCTGTTCGGTTGCTTACCTAGAGGTGATGAGTTTTATCCGTGCGCGGCTATTGCGTTTTGATAGAGGCGAAATTCTTGAGGCTCGTCTACGGTGTGATGTATGTGCATGTTTAAGAACACGAGGTAGTCCAAATTTCCGGGGCTCTTCATTACGGCGTCACACACAATCGTATTGCCACACGTGTTTCTTTCTTTCTATTTTCAGGTTACTGCCCTATTAAAATGTAACTGTTTCCTTGCGCTAAGCGCACCCGAATGACACACAACTATCTAGGTAATCTTAGAACGTTCCGATGAGAAAACTTGCTCAATGGGAATATAGAGCTATACTCTGTCTCAGAAGTTCCCTTCACCACTGTGGAGGCTACAGGGCTCCTTAGCCAATAGGAAGGGCGATTAGTCCCTCCACATGTATTCATCCACGCCGCGTCCTCTGCTAGCATCCCCCTGGAGTCTGCGCGAACACGTTCAGCGAGCAGACGGCAGCGCCGAAAAGAAAAAATAGAACATGGCTGCACTCATCGAGGCTGCTGCTCTCCGCGTCGAGTTTATCACCATTCATTTGTTGTTGTGAGCGCTTTGGGCGAGCGTCAAGGGCAAGTTCGGATCGAAGCAGGTGGTCGCGTCTGCATGGGCGCTGCCATGTTGATTTTTTAGCCACAGTTACCGATGGTTACTGGTACAACAATTAAAGAAATACGACGTAAATGCGATGAAGAATAAACAAATTACTTATTGATGTGCAGAAGCAGATGCTAAACAAAGGCAAATGTCTCAACCTTGCTACTGCAAGGCATTTATATCCGGATCTATGTTCTCCTACGCAAGCGTGTGGCTTGTTTACATTCCGTAGCTTTGGCAGTGCTGATCGGCAGTGGTGAAACAGGGTATAGTTCTGGAACTTACGTGGCCGCTAGTGGTAACGCTGGAATCTTTTATGATACATGTATAAAAGCCGGTGCACTTGGCCGCTTGTGAGTTTATCGACGACCGACGCACTGTGCGCCGATATCAGTGTACAGCGTGCATTGCTTGCTGTAGTTTGAGTGCCCGCTTCGCGGCCAAATAAAGTTTCACCTAGAAGAAGCCAACTGCTGCCGTCGTCCACTTCACCACCCCCGTGACAATATTGTGGTTTCGAGGCGTAAACGCCTATATAATAATAATAATAATAATAATAATAATAATAATAATAATAATAATAATAATAATAATAATAATAATAATAATAATATTATTATTATTATTATTAGTATTATTATTATTATTATTATTCTATAGATTTTGTTTTGTCCATTGAATTATTACTTGCTCTCTCATTCTCTCTGTTTGTACTCATTTTCAAGCTCATCCGAGTTTTGCATCCCACGCTTGACAGATGAGTGCTGTGGGAGAGCGCTCGCCAGGCGTAGGGGTTCGAAGAGTGAATCATAAGATCATGAAGAGGACGAAGAAAGCGCGTGCCGAATTCATGTTGCTAGCTTTCGCGAACGCTACAAAAACCATGAGCAGGTCCACTGTCACAAGTCTGCAGGTCACCTTTCCACGCAGACCATAATCGTGCATAGTGTTTGTTTCTTGTTGTTGTAGAGCCCCATTTTTTATAAGGAATGTTGTGGTGGGGGCAAATAACCCATCTCTTGGCAACTACACTGCAGCTTATGAGAACCCTCATTCATGCAACAATCCGCATTTTCCCTTAGAGTCCGTACATTTTCATGACACCGCACATAATGACCGTTGGCCAACGTTGACCGTTGGCCGTTAAAAAGTGATGCGCGTAAACAAATAAAGCCGTGACAATATCAACTGTAACTTATGCGATGGAAAAACCTAAAGCTAGTGCAATATAATATTAGGCTAAACCTAAGGTAGAGACAAATAAATAAAAGCTGAAATAATAATATTATTGCTGCAAGACCGCGCATTGCAAGAAATGAAGGCGCTCCTTCGCAAATAGTTTAATGCTCTCGTAAGCAGCAATCAATTAGCAACGGTTGCGGCTTCTACCAGTTCACTTTATTTTTAGCTTGGGCCTTTGAGTGTTTTCACTTTAATAAATTCTCCAACACTTCTCTGTCACTCGGTCTTTCAGTTTCCGTTCTATGCAAGAATGTACATTAAAAAGAAATGGGTACTCATCAGTCCTCGTCCTACCCATGCGGTACTTCCGGACATAGAGGAGGTGGTTTTAAAACGTGTTGAACAAAGCACTTGTTGAGCAGTGCAACGTGACGGCGGCTGACTAGAATATGCGTCGTCCACATCGCTGGGTCACTGGCGTCGTGTGTGGTGGCAGTGCTTCTTTCGAGGTTAGTGTCATTGACTGAGACTTCAGGTCGATGACGGCGCCATGTTGACTTAGGAAGTCCATCCCAAGTATCCCATCCCTGGAAGAATGGACTCTTGGACGAGTTGGTACTCCATTTAAAAAAAATGCGCGAAAAACGTGGACGAAATCCGAGTTGAAAGGTTCGGGTCGTGATGCGAGAGATACCGATAAGAAGGCGCTCCTCAGTATTCTCTACTTGCATGGTGTGTCGCACCACGTGAAGAAGGTAGGCGCGAAGTATGGAAGTGACGTGCTATTTTCTACCAGGAATAAGTTAAGCAGATTATGAGGTGCTGTTGACAGAAATATCGACGGTTCTGCGCAGAAGTCATTTGAGTGTAATGTCAAACACAGGGACGCCCCAACACATTGTGGTAAGGGGAGTCATATACGCTGTTCCCCTTTCCTGTGGCAACAGCTATATTGGACAGACCAGCCACTCATTCAAGCAAAGGTTGAACGATCACCGACTATCTATTAAATTACAACCTTCAACTAACCTCTCAGTACATTGTCGTGAGTGTAATTGCAGCCCAGATTCCCGAGGAACCAGTCATTGCGCGGCACAAAGAACGTACAACTCGTGAAGTTGTTGAAGCTTATTTTACTCTAAAAGCCGGAGATAGATGTGTCGCCAAGCCCACCTGATGCGCAAATGTATGCAAATGTAGGAGTTATTTGATTTTTGAGCACGCGCGTGTGGATTTTGTAATTGTTTTTATAATCTTTATGTTTTAAATGAAAATGACAGTTAGTATGCGCTTGTGCTGTTTCTGTGTCTCTTCGTGCACATTTTTCGCGCACTTTTCTTGAAGACATCCGTGGAGATCCTTGCATGAGGAGGCGAACTTTCTTCTCTTCGGGCATGGCTGGGTCGACATGGCCGAACAGTCGCGTCAGTCCTTCCTTGAAGATGGTAACGTTTTCATTGGGCAGTTCCACCCGTGTCTCAAGCAAGGCTGCGGCCCTCTCTATTCATATGACGCTCGTGAACTCTTCCAAAAATTGACGTGAAAGGGGTCTTAGGTACGCAGTGTGGACTCCTGATTCTCGAGCCATGTCCATGCTGCTTCTTCAAGGTAAAAGTACACGTGGCGCAACTTGTGGAGTTCTAGTTGCTAAACGTCGAGACCCTTTCAAACGTCTCGTGCCAGGTTCCGGGATCTTCAACCGGTGAACCACGGAATGACGGCGGCTCCGTGGGTGGCTGCATCACAATCGCTGCAGGGGACGCTCCGCCTCTCATCGTGCCTGTTGTCTTCGTGTACGTGCCTTTGGCATTTCCGGTAGGGGTCCGTATTGGGGGGTTATACCGTTTAGTCTTTGGCTGGCTTGACTGTCTCTGGTGGTGGCCATGGCTTCTCGACGAGAGCTGGGCTCACGGCCTTACGGGGGGTGCGCGGAACATGGAAGATGTTTTTTTCATGCTCCGCCGAAGATGTTTTTCAGCTTCAACAAGTTCACGAGTTGTACGGTCTTTTTGCCGCACAATGACTTGTTACTCGGGAATCTGGGCTGCAATTACACTCACGACAATGTAATGAGAGGTTAGTTGAAGGTTGTAATTTAATAGATAGTCGGTGATCGTTCAACCTTTGCTTGAATGAGTGGCCGGTCTGACCAATATAGCTGTTGCCACAGGAAAGGGGAACAGAGTTTATGACTCCCTTACCACAATGTGTTGGGGCGTCCCTGTGTTTGACATTACACGCAAATCACTTGTGCGCATTACCGTCGATTCCACAACTAAAATATTGCGCTCAATAAAAAAAATATTTATTTTTTGTAGGGACATTAAAAATGCTGTGAACTGTGCAATGAACTTGTAGTGGACAGTGTGCTTGGCGTCGGCGAAAAAGACGAAGAGACACAGAAGCTCGGACTTCATGGCCGTGACATCAGCTTAGTCACCGGGCTAATAAATGTTGGTTTGTTTTGAGCCTTATGTCCCCACAAGTGACCTCGGAAGCTTCTCGCATCGCAACTATTTGTCCCTCTGCTTCTCTTCGACGTCTTGGATTCGAGCTCTCAAGAATGCCAAGAAAATGCGACACCTTCCGTCGCCACATCAAACTTCCCGAGTTCTGGCCCGTAGATTGAGAGCTCTGGCTTATCCACATGGAAGCGCAGTTCCACACTCCCCGCATCCCTTAGCAGACGGCCAAGTACTACCATTTCGTGGGCGCGCTCAACCCGACAACCACAGCTTTGATCCGCGACCTTTTGCTAGCTCCACCATCCGATGACTCGTGCGACACCCTGAGACGGGAGCTACTACGACGCACCACCGACTCCGAGTCTCGACGCATTCATCGTCTCCTATCATAGGAGGCACTTCAAAGCTACAGAAAGCCTACCGAGCTGCTTCGCCGCATGACCCAGCTATTCGGAAGCAATGTATCTTCAACGGACTCGAAAATCGTCCGCGAGCTCTTCCTCCAGCGTCTACGGAATCAGGTGCGGATGATTTTATGTGGCTAACCTGCGGCTATGTCCATTGAAGGCTTAGCGACGATGGCTGACCAGATCATGGATACTTTCCACCCTTTCGTATCTGCCACCGACCGCTTTAATGCGCCAGTGTCAAGTCAATCACAGTTACAGAAGTGCTCCCTTTCAATGGCTATTCACCGTCGCTGATGTTCGCTGGCCAATCATCGGCCCCGATTATTTGTGAAAGTGCAACATGATTGTCGACCTGCGCCAATGCCGCCTTCTGGACTCCACGACCAACCTGTCGGTACAAGGTATCACCACAACTTCACCGCTTTGCGTATCGTACAAGCACACGCCCAGGTATCAGCACCTTGATCCATCACTCTACAAGAATTTTTAGAGCTATTAAAACCCCCCATCACCAGATTGCCCAATACTGTACAATGTCACGCACCACATTGTAACTAAAGAACCACCAGTATATGCCCAACCTCGCCGCTTAGCACATCACCACCTGAAAATATCGAAACAAGAATTCGATCACATGCTCGTCCTTCTACTAGCCCTTGGGCATCCATTTTACATATGGTTCCAAAGAAGACAAGTGATTGGAAGCCATGCGGGAGATTACCGCGCGTTAAACAAAGTGACTATTCCCGACAGGTATCCTATTCCTCACAATTACGACTTCACTGCTTCTCTTGATGGTTGCTGCATTTTCAACAAAGTGGATCTAGTAAAAACTTACCACCAGGTTACTGTGGAGCCTTCTGACATTCCGAAAACCACAATCATCACACCTTTCGGCATGTTTGAATACGTCCGCATGGCCTTCGGTCTCCGAAAGGCCGCTCAAACTTTTCAGTGGTTCGTTGACCATGTGCTACGTGGGATGACCTGTTGTTTCGTCTATTTAGACCACATGCTTGATTTCAGCCGATCTGCTGCGAAACATGAATCGAACCCTACGTCACGTCTTCGAAAGTCTCCGTCAATAAGGCCTCATTGTTAAGGTCTCGAAAATAGAGTTTGGCGTCAATTCCCTCGATTTCCTCGGACATCGAGTTGATCAACGTGGCATTCAACCCGTCCCAGTCCGGGTTCAAGTTAATAAACATTACCCACAACCATTAACCACAAAAAATTGCGGGAATTTCTTGGCCTCACCAATTACTACCGCCTTTTCTTTCCTCGTTGTGCTTCCATCTTGCGGCCGCTGGAAAGTCAGCTCTCTGGAAAATCCCAAGCAAACACGTCTATACAAAGGACAAATGCGGCCGATTGTGCTTTTCCTACGGCCAAAAAATGCTCTCGCTTCCGCCACCCTTCTTGCGCGCCCGGCACCAGATGCGCCACTTTCCGTTATGGTGGATGCATCCGACAAAGCTGTTGGCGCTGTCCTTCAACAGCTCGTTGACGACACTTGCCTACCATATCCCCCTTCTCAAGGATACTGAAGGTGAAAGAAACCCCCTACAGTACTTTCGGCCGCGAACTGCTGGCAATCTACCTCGCAGTCCGCCACTTCCGGCACAACGTCGAAGGCCCCCAGCTATTAGATGCGAAGCATATTATGCTCGGGGCTGTGTCCGTCCCGCGTCCCGTGTCCCCCCGTCCGGTCACTTTCATGAAGTCGGGAAGTAGCCGCTTTGCCAACCAGAACACTGCAGTACAATAAGGCCGTCAACCACCATTACAGTCACAGCAGTCATGGACGAGAGCACAGAGTGGCTGCTTAGCAATGGCTAGGCAGGTGGTGGGTGCAAGCAAAGAATAACTCGCACTACCGGTGGTGTCTGTCGGCCACGTTGACTCCATTCCTTGATCTTGCTTGCATGTGCCTGTGGGGGTTTTGGCCGTCCCGCGTCCCACAGCCTCTCTCCTACGCTCCCCACCTTTCTCTCCTCTAGGAATCATCTACTCTACGGAGCGGCGCCCGCGTCCCGTTGACTCCATTCCTTGATCTTGCTTGCATGTGCTTGCGGGGGGCTTTGTGCGCCCTCCTTCCCGTGTCTGACACCCCCTCTCTCCTATCCTACGCTCCCCACCTTTCCTCTAGGAATCCCTCTACTCTACGGAGCGAAGCCCGCGTCCCGTTCACTCCATTCCCTTCGTCTTGCTTGCATGTGCCTGCGGGGGCTTTGTCCGTCCCGCGTCCCACAGCGCATGCGCGTCCCCTCTCCCTCTCTCTCCTCCCCTACGCTGTGCCCCATCCTCTCCTCTAGGAATCATCTACGCTACGGAGTGCACGACAGGTGTTGCGGCAGCTGCATACTCCGCTGGGGGCGTCACGGTAGTTCAGCGGTATGAAAATGACGGAGCGCGCCCATCATTCACTCTCCTCTGCGGCGCCACGATGATGACGGAGCGCGCCCATCATTCACTCTCCTCTGCGGCGCCACGATGAGCGCCCAGGCGCTGCCGCGAATCGGGAGCGGCGACACTTCTCCCTCTCAAGCCAGCCATCTTCCCGCTGCTTCGCATCCACACATGGTTCCTTTTAGCGGGAGATGGGGAAGTTTTTTACACTTATTGACCAAAAGCCACTGGTTTATGCTATTACTTCCAACAGTTCCGCACACACGCCACGCCACATTCGACAGAATGCCTATATTTCCGAGTTCATATTGACATTCGACATATTAGTGGTGCCAACAGTCCAGTTATTGACGCTTTGTCCGGGATTCGCACCAACTCAAGCCAAGTAGATCATTCTGGCATCGTCTTCATTCGCCTAGCTACTGCTCAGCGCACAGATCTCGAATTTCCGACACTCAGAACTGCCAACTCCCACGCTACTAAGAGGTGTGACTACGTGGCTGCGATTATACCGTTATTTGCGACATGTCTACAGGTCAGCCTCGACCGTAGGTCCCACAAAAATTCCGACGGCAAGTTTTCGATGCTCTACACTCCTTATCGCACCCAGGAGAATGCATCGTCACCTCCCGCTACCTTTGGACCCGGATGACTGCTGACGTCCGTCGCTGTGCGCAGTCGTGTATCCAGTGCCAGCGCGCCAAGGTCAACCGACACGCCATGAGCACGCCTGGTCATTTTGCACTAGCAGATGTCCGACTTGGCCATGTTAACACGAACATTGTGGGTCCGCTACCACCGTCTGTCAGCCAACGATACATACTCACTTGTATCGACCGATTTACCCACTGGCCGGAAGCAACGCCGCTGAGAAACATCGCTGCAGAATCTGTTGCACAGGCTCTCGTGCACACCTCGATCGCTCGTTACGGCGTAACGACAGACCGAAGGCGACAGTTTGAATCGTTCTTCTTTCGAGCTCTCTCTCGCCTTGCAGGCGGGACGCACATACGAACCACAGCATACCACGCAAGTTCGAACGGTATGATAGAAAGCTTCCACCGTCCACTCAAAGCATCACTGCGGGCGCAAGACCGCCATTCCATGGAAAGAGTGCCTGCCTTTGGTTCTACTAGGTCTTCTCACAGCGGTGAAAGAAGACACACAGTACTCCTCCGCAGAGCTAGTTTTTGGCACGACAGTTCGCGTACCAGGCAAGTTATTTGTCTCGGAACCGACATTTGCTGAAGTACACTCTTACGCCGTCCGCTTGCGAACTATTACGGCTACTGTCGTACCACCGCCACTTTGTCATGAATGCAAGACCCTTTTTATGAGCCAATGATTACTTCATACCAGCCACGTCTTCAACCGTGACGATCCTACTCGTCCTCCATTACAAGCGCCTTACGATGGTCCTTTTAAAACGCCTCAAACGCGATCCTAAGTATTAACACTCTTGGATAATGACAGGAAAAGACGAGTTCCATAGACCGTTTGAAGCCACCTGATGTGGACGCTAGCAACGCCATCTCAAGCATACGAACAACTCGACGGCAACACCTTAGTCGCTTGGGGGGAGCCATGCAGTGGACATTGCGTTTGGCGTCGGCGAAAAAGACGAGGAGACAGAGAAGCTCAGACTTCATGGCCGTGACGTCAGCTTAGTCACCCGGCTAATAACAGGTTGTTTCTTTTGAGCCTTCTGTCCGCACAAACCAAAACAAATGAGATCTGATGAATATTGTTACGTGAACGACGAGACGCCTGTCCAACGAGGTTGTAAACAATATATTTACCGCAGCTGTTGCAGCGCTGACCAGCTGAGCTCCTTGCGCGAGCGGTACCAGCCCTTCGTCCTCCTCGTCGGGCACACACGCGCATGGTCCCAGACATTGACAATATGCATATAGAATAATCCCCGGCGGCAGAGGCGCCGTCTCGACGCATCTAGATGTCAACGTCAACGGAAGAGTGGTAGGGCTTCAAGCGTGATACATGTACGATGTCGCTGACCTGTCGGGCAGATGGAAGCGACGAGCTGACAGGAGCGATTTCATATGTCGCTGGAGTAACCGCAGGAAGCACTCTGTATGGACCTGCGTAGCGAGAAAGCAGTTTTAGGGGCGAAGCTCCTTATCGCGTGGGTCGTGCGTCCCTTGTACGTAGTAGCCACCTGCTGATGACGATGACGATGCCATCACGGCACATCACATGGAATTTTTTTCTGACAAGCCGACTTGACGGGTCGGAGACCACAGCAGGACCAAAGAAGCGGGCGAAAAGTGGACGTCTCGGTGTCGTCGATCGTACAAACGCCGTTGGCTCTCTTGAGAGGTCAGAAGGCGAGTACGGGCGGTTTCGCGTGCAAGGGTTACCTCCCGGGTGATAGCGTCAAGCTCATATTCGCTGGTCGGTACTGCAGGAAACGGGATGACTGTATCTAGGGGGTAAGGTGGGTTCTCGGCCAAACAACAGAAAGAACGGTGAGTAACCGGTGTTGTCATGGCACGAGGAATTGTACGCAAATGTCACGTACGGTAAAGCAAGGTCCCAGTCAGAGTGGTCTGAAGAAACATACTTCGCAAGCATATCGGTAAGGGTTCGATTCGGACGCTCCGTGAGTCTATTCGTTTGCGGATGGTATGACGCAGTAAGCTTGTGCCTCGTTTGATTTGACTGCAGAATGCCGGCTATGACCTTCGACAGAAATGTGCGGCCACGGTCCGCAAGCAGCTGGCGTGGAACTCCGTGCTGCAAAAACACGTCGTGTAGGGGGAAGTCGGCGACATCTGTGGCGCAACTTGTTGGGAGAGCTCGTGTGATGGCGTACCGCGTGGCGTAGTCTGTGGCTACCGCTATCCATCTGTTGCCAGAGGAAGACAGGGGAAACGGGCCAAGTAGGTCTAAGCCAACGCGAAAGAACGGCTCTGACGAAATGTCAAGGGGTTGAAGGCACCCGGCGGGAAGCGTCGATGGTGTTTTGTGGCACTGACATGGTGACAAGGTGACCGGCCGTTGGAAGGTCATGAAGTTCGTGAAGAACATCCGAGCGGAGGTGTTTCGGAATAACAAGCAGCAGGGCTGGTCCATCTGGGTGAATAGTGTGGTAGTAGAGCGCACCATCTCGGAGGACGAATGAGCGATGGGACCGGTCGGAAGATGATGATTTCAGGCGTTCAATGATAGCACGCAAAGACGCATCGCGGCGTTGCTCCTCGCCGATGTGGGTCATTTGGGAAACAGAAAAAACACAAGCGCGCTCGGAGCTCAGCTGTTGCAACGCTGACCATCTGAGCTCCGAGCTCGAGCGCTACCATCTCTTCGTCCTCCTCGTCGGGCACACACGCGCATGGTTCCAGACTTTGGCAATATGCATGTAGCAATATTAAAAGCATAGTGATTAAATAACCAAAAAGCTATGCACTAGCACTACGGGCACCATCGGAAAACAGGCAGCCATATTAAACCTTCTGGCCCGATTTTGCTAATTTAAGATCATCTCACACCTACTAACCCGATAAAGAAGTGTGCCAAGCGTAGTGAAGACGAGAAAGAAGATTCGCTCAGGCGTCTGTTGCTGTGCGCGAGATCTGCGTTCCTGTCGGACCAGCGCTACTCTGACTGCCAAGTCGTCACTGCTTTTCTAATAAATCTTCATACGACATTTGGTGGAGGTTGCTGCAATCCCTGACCTCACCCTGGAACTTCGCAACCGAACGTTGCCACCAGCTTCAACCGCTGCAATGACCGACATGGCCAACAATCAGCCCGGCACCACCGCTGCTACCACCTCCGGAGGCGCCATCCAGCTGTACCGTGACCCTCCTATTTTTAGCGGTACCGGTGAGGCTGACGTGGAAGCTTGGTTTTCCACCTATGAGCGCGTCAGTGAAACGAACAACTGGGATGAACCGGCAAAACTGCGCGTCGTCACCTTCTATCTTGCCGATGTCGCCAACCTCTGGTTTCAAAACCACGAGCGTGAGTTTCCAACCTGGTCAGACTTCAAGACAGCAATTGTAGGAGTCTTCGGCAACCCAACTTTAAGAAAACTTCGCGCTGAACAACGCCTACACCAGCGTGCTCAACAGACCGGTGAGGCATACACAAGCTACATAGAGGGTTGTGGGATGCCGTGTCGACGGAAAGACGCATCCCAACATGAAAACGTAACGGGTATTTATTCAACTACAGTGGTAGCTTCGGGAGAGCATTCTGACGCTACGCTCGACAGAGGTAGTGGAACAAAATGATGCGCTTCCAATCTTGGCAGCCTGGTTTTGTAGCCACCGCTGGTGACGTCAGCTTTGGGTGACGCTGCGGTGGCGCTGCGGCTTATCCGATTGCAGTGAAGCGTGTGGTCGTGTCACGCCGGGCTGCCTGATAGCAAGGTGGATGCTGCGCGGTAGTGTGTGCAGATTGTGTCGCCACATCACCCCCCCGCGGAGAGGAGAGGCATCACGGCTTGTAGAAGTCTGTCGGTTGCACGCGACGTCCAGAGCGTGTAGTGTCACTAGCAGCAGGCTGCGATGTCAAGGTTTGGAAATGGGCGCCTTTAGGTGTACTGGGTTTGCTGGTTCGTCAGAAGCGATGAATGCTGGCTTCAGCCGGTCAATTGAGACGAACTTCGTTCTCGTTGATGCGCAGGGTGAAGTTTTTCTCGTCCCGATGAACGACAAGGTGCGGTCCACTGTACGGTGGCTGGAAGGGCCTGCGGATGGTGTCGTCGCGGAGTAAAGCATGCGTGCACGTTGCAAGCTCCTTGAATACGAAAGGTGCGGGCTTACAGTGGTGAGCTGCAGGTCACGGGCGAAGGACGGCGATGGTGCGTCGGAACCGGGCGACGAAGTCGGTGGGGTCTGCCGGCGCGTTGTTGGAAGGCAGCGCAGTGAGAAATTCACCTGGGAGGCGGAGCGGTTCCCCGTAGACGAGCTCTGCTGGGGTAGCGTGGATGTCCGGCTTGAAGGTGGCGCGAAGACCGAGGATGACGGCTGGGATGGCCTCGAGCCAGGTTGAGTCCGGGTGGCACATAATGGCTGCTTTGAACTGTCGGTGGAAACGCTCGATCATTCTGTTGGCGCAGGGGTGGTAACTGGTGGTCCTCAAGCGTTCAAAACCGATGGTCAGCCCGAGGAGCCTGAAAAGGTGCGATTCGAACTGTCGTCCTTGGTCGGTGGTTACGCGGCGGGCGGCGCCGAAATGAGCAATCCAGCCGGTGAAGAAGGCCGAGGCGACGTCTTCCGCGGGGATCCCCTCGATGGGCCATGCCTCGGGCCATCGAGTGTACCGGTCGATGGCGGTGAGGCAGTAGCGATATGGTCCAGCCGGGGGAAAGGGTCCTATGATGTCGAGGTGGACGTGCTCAAACCGACCAGAGGGCTGAGGGAATGTTCCGAGTGGTGACGTGACGTGCCTGGTGACTTTAGCGCGTTGACATTGAATGCAAGAGCGCGCCCAGTTGCGGCAATCCCGCTGCATGGAGGGCCAGACGTAGCGGTTAGACACGAGACGTGTAGAGGCGCGTATGCCGGGATGGCTGAGGTTGTGAAGCTGGTCAAAAAGGCCACGGCGGTGGGCCAGGGGCACGAAGGGCCTGCTTTGTTCTGTCGACATGTCGCAGTGGATAGTGGTTGTCGACCCTGGAATGGGGACCTGTTGTAGCTGAAGTGAGGACCCGCCCTTGAGAAGTTCCTGTAGTTCGGCGTCCGTAGTCTGAGCCTCGGCAAGGACGTCCGCCGTTATCTGCACCGAGCTGACGGCTGCTACGCGTGAAAGGGCGTCGGCGACTACGTGGTCCTTCCCGCTGACATGTTGGATGTCGGTGGTGAACTGCGCAATGAACGAGAGTTGGTTCTGCTGTACAGGCGGGAGTTTGTCGCGACGTTGAGAGAAGGCGTAGGTAAGAGGCTTGTGGTCGGTGTAAATAGTGCAGTGCTGCGCTTCGAGAACGTGGCGGAAGTGTTGAACTGCTTCGTATATGGCCAGAAGTTCTATGTAGTAAGCTGGAGAACTCGTCGGGGCAGCGGTCGTGGTTTCGTCGGTGGAACTGGCATTTGAAGGGGTCGTCTTCCGAGCTGAGAGTTTCTTGGAAAAGAATGCCAAGGGGTGCCAGGTGTTGTCCACGCGTTGCATGAGGGCGGCGCCGACGGCGAAACCAGAGGCGTCCGTGGAGAGTCCCAAGGGAGCATCAGGAACGGGATGGGAGAGAAGCGTGGCGGTGCAGAGAGCAGCCTTGCATTCCTCGAAAATTTTCACCAATGTCGGTGTCCACGTGACCGGTTGGTTGCCTCGTAGACCAGCCAAGGCATCATGAAGGTGCGCCTGGTAGTCGGCGGCGTGCGGTAAGAAACGTCTATAAAAGTTCAGCATACCGAGGAAACGGCGAAGGTCTTTAGCGGTGGTGGGTTGAGGGTATTTCTGCAAGTCAGAGATGCGTTCAGGCAAAGGTCGAGTTGCCTCTGACGAAACTTCATGGCCGAGGGAAGGGACGGTGGAAGCGCCGAGCGTGCTCTTTGGACGTTGACGAGTAGGCCGTGGTCGTCGAGGCGTTGGAGCAACAGAAGAAGGTACCCGTGGTGTTCGTCGGCGTCACGTGAAAAGACCAATATGTCGTCAAGATAGACGAAGCAGAAGGCGAGGCCGCGGATGATTTCGTCGATGAAGCGCTGGAAGGTTTGTGCAGCGTTCCTCAGGCCAAAGCTCATGAAGGGAAACTCGAACAAGCCAAAGGGAGTGATGATTGCCGTTTTCGGGACGTCATCAGGATTGACGGGTATCTGTGTGTAGGCCTTCACCAGGTCTAGCACGGAGAACACGTGGCAGCCATGAATGCAATGGGCGAAGTCCTGTATGTGATGGACGGGGTACCTGTCTGGGATGGTGCGCGCGTTGAGGGCATGGTAGTCCCCACAGGGCCGCCAGCCTTCGGTCTTCTTCGGAACAAGGTGGAGTGGCGAGGCCCATGGACTGTAAGAGCGGCGGGCGATTCCTTCGTGGACCATGGCCTCGAACTCTGCTTTGGCTATGCGCATGCGGTCCGGGGCAAGGCGACGGGCGCGACAGAAAACCGGGGGGGCCTAAGGTGGTCCGGATGTACTGCACGGTGGTGTGGTGCACTGTACGTGGCAGTCCGCTGGGGCGCGTCAATCCGGGAAATTCGGCGAGGATGGCGTGATACGGCGAGTGATTGTCGACACTGAGTACCTTGATGCTTGGCTGTTGTGCGGTCGTTCGCTGGCCTGGGGTGGAATGTGCCGTTGTCGCGTCGATGAGACGATCGTGGCGGCAGTCCGGCAGGAGGTTATAATGTGCCAAGAAGTCCGAGCCGATTATTGGTTCAGCGACGCCGGCGATGACGAAATTCCAATGAAGGTCGCGGCGTAGGTTCCTGAGCTGGATGTGCAGGCGCAGCGAGCCGTACGTCTTGATTGTGGTCTGGTTCCGCGCTGAGCTCGAAAGATGTCTGTGGGCGAGGACCTTGGAGATGGGATCGCAGGTAGCAGCAAATGTCGGAACCACTGTCGACAAGGAAACGCTGCTTCGTGATTTGGCCGGTGACGAAGATGCGACGGCCTCCGGGTTGGCAGCTTGCGGCCGTCTCTACGAGCTGCTGTTGGCGTTTCTTGTTGGCGGAACAGGGCGGTCCACATTGCCGGGCTCTGTCACCGAATCGCCCATGGTAGTAACACCGGTCGTGAGCACCAGGCTGTTGTGGTGAGGTGGTGTTACTGTCACGGCTTGGAGAGTGGTAGCATGGGCGCGTCTTTGAGTGTTGGTCGAGGTGTCGCTGAATGGAGCGGAGCCGTCTCTCGATGTTATCGATGTGGTGCGCGAGCTCCGTGGTGTTCAGTGGTGCAGCGACAGCCTGGATGGTGGGCGATGACTGCGGCAAGAAGGCCTCGACGACGCGATCAGCATTCTCCGCAAGTTCGTCGAGAGGTAGCCTAACCTGAGCCTGCAGAATTGCCTGGACGTGCGGCGGGAGTCGTTGGAGCAAGCGCTCGCAGGAAAGAATCCTGGACTTGCATGTTGCCCGCGAGCGCACGCATGTGGCGCAGGAGCTGCGAAGGTTTGCGCTCAGCAAGCTCTGCGGACTGAAGTTGTCTTCTGTTCTTCCGAGAGCGACAGGCGGTGGATAAGTGCGGTCTTCAGGTGTTCGTAGAGGTTGGCCGTTGGTGGGTTGGTAAGAATATCCCGGACCTCGTTGGCATAACGTGCGTCCAGGTGGGCGACGACGTAATCGTAGCGCGTCCGGTCTTGCGTGGTGCGCGCCAGGGAGAACTGGGCCTCGACCTGGGCAAACCAGACCTCGGGCGAGTCCACGCAAAAAGGCGAAAGCTTGATAGCAAGCCGCCAGAAGGCAGCGTGCGGGATGCCTTCTGTAGGAGCTCCGACGTCCTCAGCGGAGCGGGCAGGCACGGCCTCGGTTGGGGAGGCGTTGCGGGAATGCTGCTGTTGCTGGGTCTGCAGTTCCTCTTGAAGTTGTTGCACGTGCTGGCGCAGAGCGGTGAGGGCTTCTTGGTCGGCCATGGCGGTGCGGTTAGTTTGGTTTCCGGGTCACCAGATGTGGGATGCCGTGTCGACGGAAAGACGCATCCCAACATGAAAACGTAACGGGTATTTATTCAACTACAGTAGTAGCTTCGGGAGAGCATTCTGACGCTACGCTCGACAGAGGTGGTGGAACAAAATGATGCGCTTCCAATCTTGGCAGCCTGGTTTTGTAGCCACCGCTGGTGACGTCAGCTTTGGGTGACGCTGTGGTGGCGCTGCGGCTTATCCGGTTGCAGTGAAGCGTGTGGTCGTGTCACGCCGGGCTGCCTGATAGCAAGGTGGATGCTGCACGGTAGTGTGCGCAGATTGTGTCGCCACAGGGTGTATTCAATATTTGCTCCCGCGTCAATGCCTCCATGAGCGAAGAGGAAAAAATTCGCCATCTCCAGCTAAAGGGAAGTATGTGTGGGTGCGAAGCAGCGGAGATATGTATAGTTTGAGCGGGAATTTTATTGAGTGTTCTATTTCTTGTGCAGTAACGACGCATCGGTGACAGCAATACGAAAAACCTTTATTTCATACAGCAGCGCACTTTTATGGATAACGCTGCATGCCGGTCAAGCACACGTCATCGCTGGTATAATCTTATCAGACCGCGTGGCGGATACAGAACATTCCTTCCTCCTTAATTTAAAGCTACACGCGTTTCTTTTCGCGATCGTAATTGGAGGGTTGATAGCGGTCGGGCGGACGTCTTGTGCGATTACTTCTTCGCGAAGGGGCCCCTTTGGGTGATGCCGCGGTTGAAGTTGTGAGGCTTGAAGGCTCCGCTGCCAGTGTTCTGCCTCAGGCTGCGATGCCGGTTGATCTGTTGAAGTGACGTCGTCTAAGCGTATACCCTCAAGCTGACGTGCAGTAGCATCATTAACCACGAAGTCACCAAGGGGAACATCTCCTGAGAGAGTTGATGGAAAGTCCTGTTTACGGGCACCTGGAGTGGACTCAGGGGTGAGCCTTTGTGATGGCCGGATGGAGTGATGTCTTTGAACTCGAAGTCCAGCTGGGTCTCAAGTGGTCGATATGCACGAAACGAAATTGGTCTCCGACCTTGACTTCAAACGTGGAGTCGCTTACTCGTTGTACCAGGACAGCTTCCTCCCACGACAGTGGTTCCCCTCTCGTAGTCTTCACGAAAACAGCGTCACCAGCTTCCATCTGCGGGTCCCTTCCTCGGTCCTCATTGCGATGGGTGGCGTGTCGGTCTCGGCGACTCCTCATATCGTGTACAAAACTTGGCTTCAGGAGCGAAAGCTTTACTCGGGGTTGCCGTTTCACGAACAGCTTAGCCGGCGTTCTTCCGGTTACTGACTTTAGGGTGTTCCTGTAAGCAAGCAAGAAGTCGCTAAGTCGCTGATGCAGAGTTCTGTGTTGGCCTGTCAGGCTATCGTGAAGGACTTGCTTGAGTAGAATGGATTTGGTTGTTTGAACTAGCCGTTCTGCTGCCCCATTCGATGAAGCATGGTACGGTGGCGTACGCGTATGCCGAATCCCGTAGGAAGAGGTAAAATCGGAGAACTCCTGTGCAGTAAACTAAGGTCCGTTGTCACTGATAATTTCCTCCGAGTAGCCATACGCTGCACATTCTCTTTCAGACAGTCGATCGTTTTCGACGTCGTTGCAGTGCGGAGACATTTTACTTCTATCCACTTTGAATAAGAGTCGACAAGAAGAAATAAGTTGGCGCCATCCTTCATGGCGAAATCAACATGGACTCTCTGCCAAACACGAGTTGTTTAAGTCCATGGATGCAACGGCCCTGGTGCTTTCACGGGCATGGTCGTTTGGCACACTTGACATTGACGGACAGTGGCTTCAATATCCTTGTCAATTAGCGGCCACCAAACAAACGACCTAGCAAGCATCTTCATTCTTTGCATTCCTGGGTGCTCTTCATGCAGCAGTGTTAGCACCGCTTCTCGAAGTTCGTCCGGGGATGATGACTCGCTGGCCCAACGTGACACAGCCTTGCTCGTATGAAAGTTCGTTTCGACGAACGTAAAAGGGCTGAAATTGATCATCATCATAGGCGTGCGCAGGGTTCCCCTTCAGGGGGGTATGGGGGGCGAAGGTTCATTCGCAGCGCCCCCCCTCCCTATTAAGTCAATGTATGGGGCAGAATTTGCGCCCCCCCTCTCTTAGGTGACTAGGGGGGCGGCCGCCCCTCTGCCTCCTCGTGCGCACGCCTATGATCATCATAGTGCGCGGGCCAGCCAGATAAGGTGAACTGAACGACTCTGGAAAGAATACGGTCCCTTTTAGTCGCACTAGCCACTTGGTTTGCAGTTAGAGGCGTTGAATCAAAAACGGCTAGACATTCTTGTGTGTCGTCTTTACGATTGACTGGAAGTGGCAGCCTTAAAGGGCATTGGCAACTTCCATGTTTTTGCCGTATCTGTACCGCAGTTCATACTGATAAGCTGCTTACGTGATAGCCCAACGCTGAATCCTTGCTGCGGCCAGAGAAGCAATTGGTTTATCAGATGCCAAGATGCCTAACAGCGGTTGGTGGTCGTTATACAGCGTGAATTTCCGTCCGTACAGGTACCTGTGAAACCTGCTTAGACCGAAAATTATGGCCAGGGCTTCCTTCTCACCTTGCGCATAGTTGCGCTCCGCTGCGTTCAATGTTCTGGAGGCAAAGGCGACGAGTCTTTCTGAGCCATCAGGCATAATGAGAAAAATTACGGCCCCGAGACCGTAGGCCGAAGAGTCGCAGCTTAACCCGATTGGCTTCTTCACGTCGTAAAAAGTCAGAACTTGACTGTCGATAAGACGCTGCTTGGATTCCACGAACGATCTTGAACATGCGTCCATCCACATCCAGTTCTTATCCTTCTTGAGCAGGTCGTACATTGGTGCAGCGACTGTAGCCAAGTCTGATGAACCTTCCGTAAAAATTCAGGAGGCCCAAGAAGGCTCGCAGATCGGTTACGTTACTGGGCTCAGGTGCATCCAAGATGGCCTTTATCTTTGTTGCTGTTGGAAAAATGCCATCTGCTGTCACTTTGTGCCCAAGATAATAAACAACGGACTGCTTGAAGAATTCACACTTCTGGCCTTTTACCGTGATATTATGCTGTGCAAATCGTTGAAGCACCTTTTCCACGGTTTCTTGACAGTCGTCTACGTTGTCACCTACGACGATGACGTCATCGATATAGCACCCAACTTTTGGAATCCCTTTTAGGACTTCATCCATTAATGATTGAAAGATAGCAGGGGCGCTAGAGATGCCGTATGGCAGACGCTGAAACTCATATAATCCCAGATGCGTGTTCAGCGTTAACAACGTTTTGCTTCCTCAGCAAGCGGCACTTGTAGATACGCTTGCGATAGATCTAGTACGCAGAAGATATTGCCTCCGGCGAGTGTGGAATAAAAATCTTCTGGCAGTGGCAAAGGATAATGGTCCGTTTTCAGCACAGGATTGACCGTGACTCTGTAGTCGCCGCATAACCTTAATCCTGCGCCACCATTCTTTGCGACCACCACCAGAGGCGTTGCCCAGTCGCTTTTCGTGACCCTCTTCAGTATTCCGGCTTGCTCGAGCTTGTCTGACTCCGTTGCTACTTCATTCTTGATAGCAAACGGTACTGGCCATGCTTTTGAGAACAATGGTTGAGCCCCTTCCTTCACGAGGATGCGAGCTTCGAAGTCTCTGACGATGCCCGGGGAGCTCTTGAATACCTCGGGAAACTTCCTCCGTAGAGCTTCTACCCTCTGCTCAACTGGTGTGTCCGCGGACAGGCTGTGTACTTCTCTCCAGTTTATCTTTAGTTTTTCCAGCCAGTCTCTTCCCAAAAGAGCAGGCATCGTCATTCCGTTGTCTTTCACGACCACTACAGGTAAATTGATCTCGTTTCCTTCATGGTCCACGCAGACGTTTGCTTTTCCAAATACTTGGAGTTGTTCTCCTGTATATGTGCGCATTGAGACGTTTGTTTTCGCGCACTTTACATACGAAAAAATACCGCTTATACAAACGCTCTGGTATGATTGTGACTGCCGGCACCGTGTCGATTATCATCGAAACAGCCTTCCCTTCAATGTTAAGGCCTACACTGTAGCCACTGGAACTTCTACCTGAATAGAACACTGTTCGACAGCTGAAGTCTTCAGATTCGCCGTCCGTGGTGTCTACATATCTGACAACCTTTGTTTTGGCTACTTTCTTGCAGACGGCTTGCAAGTGCCCCTTTTTGTTACAATTTCGGCAGGTGTGGTTCCGATACCAACATTTTTCTGCCTCATGATTCTTTTCGCAATGCCAACAAACACTTCGTTGCTCGTTATCATGCCCATCTTTCGACCATACAGCTGGCCTTGGTCTGGTTCCCTTATCACGCTCTCGGTTGCCGCGAATGACGTTGACGCTGCATGGTTTTTCGTCAAACTGATGCATTTGCTTTGCCTGTTGCGCAGCTAGTTCTTTTTCTAGCACCATTTTGCATGCCAGCTCGAACGTTAGCCCTGCCTGTGCAAAAAGAGCCCGTTGCGTTTCTTCGTCACGCAAACCAGCTACCAGTGTGTCCCTTAAGGCATCATTTAGAAACGCGCCGAAATCGCAGTCTCTTGCAAGATGCTTCAGTTCAGTGATGAAATCTTTGACACTTTCATGTTCTCTTTGCATTCGGCGATTAAATTTAGAACGTTCTGCAATGATTGAGTGGGCTGGGCTGAAATGAGCTTCTAGGACCTGTTTAATGTCCTCAAAACTCTTCTCAGAAGGCAAATCAGGCACGACTATCTTCTTTAGCTCTTCATAAGCTTCCGCTCCGAGTACGTTCAGAAACAACTTCAGTTTCTTGTTTTCAGGGACATCATTTATGTCTACGTAGTTCTCAAAGCGTTCAAACTACCACGGTATGTTGTCGACTTTCGAGTTGAATTTTGTCATCCTGCCAAGCTTAGGACCATGACCTTCTCGACCATTGCCTGCTTCTGCCATAATGAGCAAGGTTCACTTATCTGCAGAGCTGGGTTCCTCGATGTGCGTCCATAATGCCGCTTCTTGTTCGTTTGCTCCAGCCCGCCACCGAGGACAATGCAAGGGCTCCGTGACGCCTTGCTTCCCCGCCACGTTCTTGCGCTCGATGAAATGCTGGGTCGCAAGGGCTCCCTGTCGCCTTGCTCCGTCAGCGGTTCAGTCTCGTTCCTGCTGCTGACCGGCGACGGTTAAACTGCCGCCGATCCCATCTTCGTCGCCAGATGTTCTATTTCTTGAGCAGTAACGACGCATCGGTGGTAGCAATGCGAAAAACCTTTATTTCATACAGCAGCGCACTTTTATAGATAACGCTGCATGCCGGTCAAGCACACGTCATCGCTGATATAATCTTATCAGACCGCTTGGCGGATACAGAATAGAAAGGATAAATGAGAATGTATAAGAGAAGACGGAGAATGTGATGGTTGCGTGTTTATTTAGGGAACGTGTGCGATTCCCTTGGGTCGGTGCACGGGGCGCTTTGGAGACGACGGCCTTGTGATCGGTGAAGTGTAGCGTCAGGGGTGCTTTTGAAGAGTTTTCATTGTGAAGTTTGCGAAGGTGAGGTATATGCACGTTCCCCTTATGGTTGTCGTCGGAAATGCGTCGCAACGAGTACACGTCTATCATGTGGTGGACGAGCCAGTCGTTCGTGGTTATATCCACGTTGAAGTCCCCCCGCAAGCACGAAGGGCGTGTGGCTGAAATGTCTGTGTGTACTGTGCCATTGCCTTCTCTAGGTAACGTTCGACGTTCTCTCTAGAGTAGAGAATGGGGGGTGAGTGTAGGAGGGGATAGGGGAGGGTACGCGCATGTGCTGTAGGGTGTGTGGGACGCGGGGGGCCGCTCCGTAGAGTAGAGGATTCCTAGAGGAGACAAAGGGCGTGAGCGTAGCAGACAGAGGGGGAGGGGACGCGCATGCGCGGTGGTGGTGTGGGACGCGGGAAGGACTAAGCCCCCTCCAAACACATGCAAGCAACATCAAGGAATGCGGTCAACCAGGGCGACAGACACCACCTGCCTAGCCATTGCTAAGCAGCCTCTCTGTGCTCTCGGCCATGATTCTGGTTGACGGCCTTCATATTACTACAGTGTCCTGGTTCGCATAATGGGTGCTTCCCCTACTTCATGAAAGTGGCCGGACGCGGGACGGGGGGACGCGGAAGGGACAGACAGAGCCCCGAGCATAAGATGCTTCGCATCTAAAAGTTAAGCATATCCTCAAAGACATCGAGGACGAGCCATTTCAGATGCTTCTTGCGCGGAACCCTGCTTATGTCGCGGCCGTCGTCACTCTTTGCCAGAGCTTTGACGAGCTGCGTCGACAAAGGGTGCTTGCGGGCGGCGCTGTCGCATCTGCCGAGTCAATCTCAGGCCTCACGATTGCCTCTCTCCCGTCGCCCGCTACACCACTGTCTACCCAAATCATAGACTTCTTTCGGGAGGAGGTGGCGCGGCAGCTGTCTATGCTACCTCTGACCGATGAATCCGTACAGCCTGACACATCTGTTGCTGCTCCCATCAGGAGGGCTATCTGCGATCAACTCGCCGAGTCGGTACATTTGGCCCAACCTTGTCCACCTGTGGCTGCACCTTTCACCTATGCTGCAGTCGCGGCGCGACCTCCGCCACCGACATTCGCGTTCCCTGCCGCAATGCGCCCGCCAACAGCCAGGCCTCCTGCGTCGTCACCAATGCCATTTCGAAGCCAGTATGTCCAAAATCCCTGGCGCACACGCGACAACCGGCCTATATGCTTAGCTTGTGGTTTCGCCAGACATGTGGGCCGCTTCTGCAACCGTCGCATGCCACCTGCTAATCAAGCTGCCGCAACGCCCGATTACGGCGGCTACGCACACGATGCTACGGATCATGCCACGCGTCCCAGCTGAGACTTTTCGCCGCCTCCGCGGCGGCCTTTCGGCAACCAGGGCTCCCCTTCGCCCCTTTTTCACTCGCCTTCACCCTTACGTCGTCGGCAGTCCCCCAGCGAGGGAAATTAGCTGCTGCAGTTCCACAGGCACGAACTGCCAGCTTCGCGACTTCTACAAGGCTTGCACAGTCACCACGCAATTTACTCGACGTTATGGTGGAAAGAACTGCCGCAACTGCGCTTATTGACACTGGGGCTGCGATTTCAGTCATAGATGAGAACTTCTGGCGTAAGCTGCATAAGGTCACGGCGCCGTTCGCCGGCGTGCTGCTGCGCACCGCAGGTACGCAGCACATAGCGCCGGTTGCTGCATGTACCGCAAGGGTGGTTATTGACGGCCTCCTCTATGTTGTCGAATTTCTCGTGCTGACTTCATGTTCACATGACATCATCCTCGGCTGGGATTTCTTGTCTAAGCATCGTGCCATCATCGACTGTGCCCTGGCCAATGTGGCACTCTTCCCTTTATTTGATTACGCATTGCCTTCCCTTCTGCGAGTACAGCCCAAAAGCTCACTGCTGTGTCCGACACGGGCATACCACCCGCCATGTCAGTGCTTGTGCCCGTGTCTTGCTGAACCGCGCCGTATAACACTGTCCTTTTCACACCGTCGCCTATTTTCCTGCGTTGCAGGGCTCTGCCTATCCCTTTTGCCGTCCTCAATACCACATCCGGATCATCGGCAATGCTTTTGTGTAATCCGTTCGAACACCCTGTGACCTTGCTGCGCGGACAGTCTCTTGGTTGCGTTCAGCCTGTTGATCTGCTCCACATCATCGAGACTTCGGATGACACGCGCTGTTCTCAGCTCGCCGCCCTCACTTCTCCCGTCCAGCGCACGTCAACTTCATCATCGTCAACTTCGTCTTTGCCAGACATCTTTGAAGCTGTCGTGCATGCCGATCTGCCGCCTCCGCACCGTACGCAAGTCCTTGCGCTTCTCCAGAACTTTCTCTCTTCGTTTGATTGCGATCAACCGCACTTGGGGCGTACAGTGAACTACTTGCTCAACTACCTGCAGGATCCATCGGCCGCACCTTCTTCGAGAACACTTCGTCGCCAAGCCGCGCACTTTACTGTGCGCGACAACATCCTTTACCGCAGGAATTATATGCCCGATGGTCGCAAATGGCTGCTAGTGATACCACAGCACATGAGTTCCGACATCTGCGCTTCCTTCCATGCTGCTCCTCACCATGTTCACGCCGGCGCTCTGAAAACGTATGCTCGTCTCAGGCAACGTTTCTACTGGCATGGAATGTATCACTTTGTTTGCCAGTACATTCGCTCTTGCACGCTGTGCCAGCGGTGTAAAATTCCCCAGCGCCCGTCCGGCGAGTTACAGCCGCTTCCCTGTCCTGCTCGTCCCTTTGATCGCGTCGGCATAGACCTATACGGCCCACTTCCCTGCAGTTCCTTGGGTAACAGATGGATAATTGTCGGCGTCGATCATTTGACGCGCTATGCCGAGACTGCAGCGCTACCAGCCGCCACCGCTCGCGAGGTCGCATTATTCATTCTACGGAATTTCGTTCTTTGACATAGAGCACCACGTGAACTGCGTCATCCAAGCCCTTCTCGCTGCATGCAGCATCATTCACCTCAAGTCTACCGCATACCACCAGCAAACGAACGGCTTGACGGAGAGGTTCAACCGCACGCTCGGTTACATGATAACTATGTACGTCGCGTCGGATGACAGTAACTGGGATGCTGTTTTACGATTTGTAACTTACGCTTACAACACTGCCACACAAGCTACCACTGGCTTTTCCCCGTTTTTCCTGTTGTACGGACGAGAGCCCTCTTGCACCATGGACACACTGCTTCCATACCGACCCGACGTTTCCGAATGCACGCCGGTGTCTGAAGCGGCGAGATATGCAGAGGACTGTAGGCAGCTCGCTCGTAAACTTACAACCGCCGCTCAAGGTCGCGAAAAACTGCGACATGATAATGACGCGTCTTCACCAGACTTCCCGACTGGTTCTCTCGTTTGGTTGTGGATACCTTCTCACAGCCCTGGCCTTACAAACAAGTTTCTTGCCCGCTATGATGGCCCCTACCGCATCAAAGGACGCACGTCTCCTTCAACTACATAGTTGAGCCCGTGACGCCGTCCCACGACCTCAGACATCGCGGTCGGGACACGGTTCACATCAGCAGACTTAAGTCGTACTACGACCCCTTGATACTGCCTACGCCTTGAGACGCCAGAATGGCTTGTCTTCTCTCCCGGGGGCAATTGTAGTGAAGACGAAAAAGAAGATTCGCTCAGGCGCCTGTTGCTGTGCGCGAGATCTGCGTTGATGTCGGACCAGCGCTACTCTGACTGCCAAGTCGTCACTGCTTTTCTAATAAATCTTCATACGACACAAGTTATAATTAAAACTGCTTATTAGGAAAAAAAGTAGGACTGTTCGCATATGGACAAATACCAGAAATATACGGTCCGCGAATATCAACCAAAAAGATTTGAAAAAAGGTGCAACGCTTGCACAAGGTGATCACGATCGCTAAAATTTTCAAAATTTGTTGCCAGTAAAATCGTGGACGTTACTACTGTGTGGATTTGCTCCAGCGGCAACTCTTAATTTTTTCTCTAGCTTATATTGCAGCATCAGTGCCATGACGGGACGCTGTCGCACTGTGCTGCTGATCATTTGTGAGGCAAGCTTCTGCAGTGTAGAGGCGTGGATCAATCCGAATATGCTTTAAAATATCAAATCTGCTTGTGTTGTCATAACTGAAATGATACTTGAAATCAAACAACGCAAATTTGGTGGTTTATAGGCTCACGTACATGTCCTGAAGTGTGAACGATACATGTACCAGGTTACGCGTTCACATGGTCAGAAGAATATGACTTTTATGAAACAAAATAATGTGTGGACAACGCTTTTTTGAGCATTAATGCATGTTCGCACTTCATATGATTGCTAAGTAACCAATAAAACACTAGATATCAAGGTATTCGTATGATTCACACAAAACTGGCTTTTAAGTTTCGGTTTCGTAGGTGATGGGTGGTCTCAGATTTTTGCTTGTATCTGTTAAAAAGAATCTGCGTAGACAGAAACTTTGTGAAGAAAGGCGATGGGTAATAAATTACGCGTTTAACATCAACGAAAACTAAAAAATGAGATTTTGAAAAAAAATCGCTTTTTTCACTTGGCCTCATAGCTTATGAATATATTTACAATGTATTTACATCACTCGAAGGCAGCTGTACAAGATGGAGCCCAGTCTGCACGAGATATCACCAAACATCGTCTTCTTTCCTATCGTGTTCATCACTGGCGCCCCGTGGCATCACCACCGGCGGCGGAGGCACCATCTCGGTGCTCGATAGGTGCGCGTGATATCGCTTCAGCCGAGTGACGGGAACAATGTCAGAATACGATCGTGCCCAGGTGGTGTGAAGAGGTTAAATTTCATAGGTCACGTCGGTGACTTAGTTCACGACAGGGTACGCATCAAGTGCGGCGAAGTGAGCTTCATACAAGCGAACTCGCCGTGGCGGCGTCCAGAGAAGGACCGTGTAATAACGATTAAAGTGGACATCGCGGTGGCGGGTATTATAGACGAGTCGTTCCCGTTCTCGCAAATCGCTAGGACGCAGGCGAGCAATCTTCAGGGCCTCTATTTTTATTTTTGTTTAGTAATACTGTCAATCCCGCCAGGGATTTTTACAGTAGTGGGTGTGCAGAATAATAATAATATCTGGGCTTTAACGTCCCAAAACCTCGATATGATTATGAGAGACGCCGTAGTGGAGGGCTCCGGAAATTTTGACCATCTGGTGTTCTTTAACGTTCACTGACGTCGCACAGTACACGGGCCTCTACCATTTCGCCTCCATCGAAATGCGACCGCCGCGGCCGGGATCGAACCCGCGACCTTGGGGTCTGCAGCCGAGCCCCCCTAGCCACTGATCCACCGGGGCGGACGGTGGGTGTACAGAGAATACGAACATTGTGATACACGTTCACAATATTGTGCAATAGTTCTAGAGGGTTAAAAAAAACCAAAAAGACATGATAATCATTATCCTATGTAATGAATGAGTGCAAAAGAGAGAACTCAAGAACATTTTGACTCAGTTTCACATGAAGCACGGCACAACAATATAACAGAAAAAGGAGAACAGCAAGCACGCTGAAATAAAATGATAACAACTGTACCATGTTGCATCACAAATATTAAATATACAGCTAAGATGAACAATCATAAAAGCAATAGCGATAGGGTCCCTAACATGTTGCCAACAGGGCGGTTTGGCCAGCAAGTTCGGCAAATTTGTCCGCAGTGAGCGTGTGCCCACCATCTCCGATAGAGCGTCCCACTCCCGAACAGCCCGCGGAAAGAACGAAAAAGCTAAACGCATTGTTGGTGCAAAAGTATTCTTGGAGTGTGAGGTGGTGCTTATGGCGGGTTTCTCTGGAAGTGTTGTAGGAAATGTAGGTGTTCGAATCTATTGTAGTTTTGTTATGCAGGATTAGGTACAAAAATTTGAGTCGGAACAGCATTGCACGACTAGCTAACGTGTGAAGGCTAAGCTCTGATAGCATTTGCGTAGGCGAGTCGGTGCGTCTATTTCTGTTACAGATGAAACGTGCGGCTTTTCGTTGTACAGCCTCAATATTAGCTATGTGATTTACGCTAGACAGGAACCATGGCACACTAGCATATTCTAAGATAGGGCGTAAGATCGTCACGTAGGCCAAAAGCTTGGCTTCCCTTGTACAGTATCGCAGGGCCAGCTTTAAAAACATCAGCTTTCGCATTGCTTTGCTTATGACGTGTTCTACATGTGCCGACCATCCTAAATCTGACGATATGACAACGCCCAAGTGCACATACTGACTGACGGTATTAAGGATAATATTATCATAGCCGTACGGAAAAGCAAGTTGGGATTTCTTTTTAGTTAATGTCATCGTAACTGTTTCACCAAATTGATGGCCATTTGCCATCTATTACACCATTGTGCTAACAAAGCAAAATCCTTGTTAAGACTGATTTGATCTTGCTGGGTTCGTTTTTTTCTATACAGGACGCATTCATCTGCAAATAACCTTATCTTGGATTGAACCTGATAAGTTATGTCATTTATAAACAGGAGGAAGAGAATAGGGGCCAAAACCGAACCCCGAGGTACACCAGAAAGGACCGGCATAATTTTGGAAGTGCTGGCTCCTTGCTGAACAAACTGGCGACGGTCAGTTAAAAAGCACTTTTTCCAGCGAAAAGCAGGCCCATCCCCTAATGCATGTTTAAGCTTTGCAAGAAGTTTAGCATGGCAGACACGCTCGAAGGCCTTTGAGAAGTCTAAGAAGATTATATCTATTTGTGTCTGGTCATTAATTCCTTTAGCAAAATCCTGCCAGCTCTGAAGCCTTGTTGATAAGGATGAAGAGCCCCATTTGCCTCGACGAAGTCAGTAGCGGCTTTTAATATAATGTGCTCCAAAATTTTGCAGCAAGTACATGTGAGAGAAATAGGCCTGTAATTCGACTGTAAAGAAGCATCCCCAGATTTGTAGACTGGCACTATTTTTGCAATTTTCCATTCGGCTGGCAAGCAATGTTCTGAGACTGACTTGTTTTACAGAAGGCATAAGTATTTGCTTACAGGCTCGGCGTAGCATTTCAGAAAGCAGTTTGGGATACCATCTGGGCCGCTGAACTTCTTATCGTCTAATTCTAATAAGATTGACAGAACGCCTGCTTCGGTTACGACTGGTGCGTCCAGTCCTTCACTTTGCTCGATATTTTGTGGCCTGTAGGCTTGGGTAATGCCATTGTTCGGGGAATAAACTGAGTGCAAAAAAAACGTTAAACGCTTCCGCTTGTTGCTTTTCTTCCTGAGGCGACAACGGCTCTGCAGAGCTGTCTTTGCGTCTGATATAACGCCAAAATGTCTGGGGTGAATGCTTGATAGAGTTGCTAAGCCTTGTACTACAGAAGTGCCGTCTTTCCCTCTTTGTTTCCTCTTTTAGCTATCTGTCTAACGAATTTTTTTTGACAAAAGTCTGGAACTGGGCGTAACCTATTAACTTTCTTTTACTCTTTTTATTCTACGCTTTAAGTGAATTACATCGCGTGTGATCCATGGGTTGAGTTTGTTAATGTTCTTTTGTATTTGTGGAACATATTTCCTCAAGCAGTGCATAACATGTGCTTTGAACAGCAACCAAAATTCATCAATTCTTGGCGAGCCGTCTGAAACAAGTTCGTGGAAGTCGTGGTGCTCATGAGCAAGGTAGGTCATGATAGCATCGTCGTCTGCTTTGTTAAATGCATACACAGGCTTTCCAAGCCTACGTTGACCAATTTTATCTGGAATAGTTAGGGTACAAAGAACCATATCATGGTCAGATAGTCCTTCAAGTACTTCGACGTCATGCTTCCCTTTCAAAAAATAGATCACTTAAGAAAACAAGGTCTAAGATAGAGCTTGAAGTGCCCTGCACACGAGTAGGCTGCGAAACAATTTGGGTCAGGTTGAAGGCAGTGTTGTACATGTTCCTCTAAACCAGGAATGAAAGCTCGTTCCTCGTTCCTTCACAATTTCGGAACGAGTTCCAGTTACAAGTTCCTCAAATGCAGAAGGAACTCGTTACAGTTACTTTTCCGAAATTGGAACGTGTCGTTATATTAACGTTACAATTCACTTTTTTAATAAAGATATAGTGTCGGATAATCCTGAGGCAAAATAAAGTGAACAATTAAAATCTCTCATCGAACTACATATAAAAAAAAATTAAACATTGCCGATAGCCAGCTATACGTAAGTAAAGAAATCTAAATAAACGCTGCTCGCTAATTTTCGAGAACACCGGCCTTACTACATACATGAAACTGCAACTTTCCTGCTCGTCTATTTCAAGGCCAACACACGTGGCACTTCTCAACGTCGGTCTTCAAAGGCGCAGGCAGGATACTGCACTTCACATATTCAAATAGAAATCTCCACCAATGCACCAATACAAATTGAATTTCATGCACAGGAAATTGCATCGAAAGGGACAATACTTAGGCGTTTAATGAGTGCTGATTCAATATTTCAGTGTGAGCAGAAAATAATGTTTAGGATACACATTTGCATCGTAGTAAAGTCCCCGGTTCGCAGTCAGCGGACATATTTCTGCATGTTTCGTCCTATGTCTTTCTATTTTTGCTCTCTTTCTTGCCTTTCGTGCTCTAATATTTTTCTTTCTCTTTCTTTATATATTTTCGTATCTCTCTCTCTCGTGTACGTTCGCTGGCCTTCCTTATATTTTTTTTCTCTGTCTGTATATACTCGTTTTCCCCTCCTCCTTTCGCTCCTCCTCACCATCACTTCTCCTTCCCACCCCCCTTGATATGCTGTACTATACAAAGATCTAGCGTGCGCGCATGCTGCAGAAAGACGCATAGCCAATAATTTCCTCAACATCCTACTTCATTAGTATATGGTCACTAAGCTAAGACATGTATACGAGCAAATGTAAAGTCAGCCAAGAGGAGGAGGAGGAAGAAGGGAAACAAGCGGAAGGACAGGGAGGTTAGCCAGATCTTGGACCAGCTGGCTACCCTGTGCTGGGGAAGGGGGTAAGGGGGAGTAAAAGATGATAGAAAAGAGATGTTACAAGAAAAAAAAAGAAAGAAAGAAAAGACAGGAAGAGAATGAAAAATAAAGGAAGAAAGAGTCTTAAAGTCTCAGCCAAAATGATATATTGCGTTGGTGAGGTGTTTATCCTTACCACTGTTCTAGTGTAGAATCGGAAATGGCAGTTATTTCATGTATTCGCTTTAGAGATGAATGCGAATTCTTCAGTACTATGTGCCTGTCGTTCGTTACCAGCAAAATGAACATATTATGCCATGAAAAAAAAACAAAAAAAAAATAGATAGCCGAGTGGTTACGACGCTCACCTTCATATCGTGGATAGGCGGGCTCGAATCTCGCCTCGCCGAAAACTTTTTGTAGCCAAGAATTTATCTATTTCTGAAGACGAGAAAAATAGCGTTGAATGAACGGGGACACAAGAAGAAGACACACAACACAGGCGCTATGTGTGTCTTCTTCTTGTGTCCCCGTTAATTCAGCGCTATTTTTGTCGTCTTCAGTATGTACCAACAAGCCCAAATTTCAACAGTGCTTATCTATTTCTCTATATCCCTTCCTCTCGCTCTCTCTGCACTCTTTCTCTCGCCCCATCAGAGCTATTGCATCCCGCGCCGGGCAAATCAGCGACCGTTCTCTGGGAGAGAAGCAAAAGAGGATGGCGATGATTAGGAGAGTACGTGCGGGTTAATGATGATTTTCTTTCTACGACACATGAAAACCTCAAACATGACCTAATTTTTCTGTCCGCGGTGATTGTCGAAATGCTTAAAACTTGCGGCACAATTCACAAAACAACATCAGCGTACCGCCCTCAATCCAAAGGCATTACAGAGCGATTCCATCGCACACTAATTGATATGATAGCCATGTATAGTGGGCCAGCTCACGACGACTGGGACAAAATCTTACCATTTGTCACGTTTGCTCATAATACCGCTGTCCAACGTACTACTGAGTACTCAACCTTCTACCTCGCCTATGGCAGTTCGGTGGCATTGACGATCGACGCGCCATTTTACGCACTCCTACCGATAATTCTCTAACTACACCCGAAGAGTTTGTCTCGAGACTTCGAAAATGTCGGCAACTTGCTCGGCTCAGTAAAGAAGCCAGGCAACACGGTCGCAAGCAGCGCTTTAGCATCTCTCATCGTGAGGTCTCTTTCCGACATGGTGACGAAGTGCTCCTTTGGACGCCTATTCGTGTTCCCGGATTGTGTGAGAAGTTCCAGTCGCGATTCCTTGGACCTTACGTAATTAAAGAGCAAACATCCCCTGTTAACTATCCCGTCACTCCCGTTGATGTTTCTCCTGACCGTCGCTCCCGTGGTACAGAGATAGTCCACGTTTCGCGCCTGAAGCCCTTCGTTCGACGTCTCTCCCCTGTCTAAGTCGCGGCTAGGCTGGCTGCTTCGCCGTGCGGGGAAATTAGTGTGAGCATTATTCATGAGCTTCATCTTTCCACCTGTAAATACGCATCATCATTGCTTGGGTCCGAGCAGCGGGGCTCAGGCTCGAGTGCGAATAAAGAACAGTCTTGCGGCTGTAAGGTTGTCTCACAGACCTTTCTCTTCAATTTATAGCACTTACCAATGAGCTGCCTAAGCTTCTCAATAGATACCATTAACTGAAAACATGAGAGTGTAAAAAATCAACTGTTCCTCCCGCGCGTGGTCAGTCTCGACGTATTTCGCTTCCCTGCGCCGCCGGCGGGCGCCTTGAAGTAAAAACCAAGATGTATCGTAGTCACGTGATAGGCGATCGCTACATTTTCGCGCCTCACGCGGTCGCCCATCCGCACTGTTCTGCATGATGTGCTGCGTGTGTGCGCCTGTTAAATGCCGTAGAACGTTTACAGAAGGAACGCCGTTCCCTCTACCATTCTTGCTTAAACGTCACGACTTACCGTTACAGTTCCACCGATCCTGAATGGAACGGTGGCGTTCCTCCGTTCCTGCCAAAAGGAACTAGTTCCTGGAACGTCGTTCCTTGGAACGCCGTTCCGTAGAACTCTGGTTGAAGGTAAACAGACGGTTCAGCAATATATTATTTGTTACATTAGATGGGGTCGAACAGTTCTAGGTAATATCTGGAAGATTAAAATCCCCTCCCATTAATATGGCGTTCCCCATCATGTGCTCTTGCATGTACTCAGAAGCCTCTCTCAAGGTACGACGCTTCGGCTAGGGGGGGGGTCTATATACCGCGCCAACACTGACGTAGCTCTGTCCCAGCTGAATCCTACACCAGCCCGTCTCTACAACCTGGAACGTCTGGCATTACCGTGTAGCTTATGCCTTGACTTAGGAGCAAGGCAACACAACCGCCTGTAGTTGTATCTTTTCGTACAATGAAGTAGCCTGTGGGGGCCACTTCGCAGTTTCCAATGTCACAGTGCAGCCAAGTCTCAGTTAGAAAAATATCTTGTTCGAGAGCGATCGAAATCGCCTCCAACTGTTCGATTTTATTCATAAGGCTGCGCGCATTAACGTTAAAAACAACTAGTGTCGAGGGCGGTTTCGAGTTCGCTTGAATGGTTCGTTGCCCTTGCTTTCGTTTTTTGTAACTTCCACTATGTCTTCGCTTTGGTCATCTCAGGCGTACAGGCGATTATTGATTTTGACTTTATCATAGGATAAGAAAACTTTGGCTTTCTGGTCTCGATGATCTTTCGTTCTTTCCCACAGCTTCTTTCTAACTTCTCTCACTGTGGGTGAAAAATCCTCGCTAATTGAGTATTCTGTTCCTTTTAGCTTCTTACAGTTGCTAAGTATGCTGGCCTTATCCCGGTAGTCAAATAATTTCAAGATGACGGGCCTGTGATTGGCACTGTCAGTCACTTTCTTTTGCCCAAGGCGATGGATTCTTTCACTGCCTGCCGTTTTTATTCCTATCTGATCTTCAAAGATTCCTTTTTCAACAGCATCAAGCAGATTCTCGTGCGTCTCGTTTTCGAGTTCGTTCACGTCATATACGACAAGGTGAGACCTGCGGCCTCTGCTGCCTAATTCGTCTATTTTTTTATTGAAGGATTGAACCAGATTTTCCAGTTTATCAACCCTTTCCACGCATTCTAAAACCTGCTTTTCCATTTTGCCTATTTTTCCACCTTTTTATCTATAGCTCCGAGCTTTTGGTTCGTCACCATTTTTTTCATTCATCTCCTGGATATCCTTTGCAATCATTTTCAGCTGTTCTTCAAGCGAAGAGTCACGAGGCCCAGGATTACTTTCGACATCCCCCGCCAGTGTAGCATGAACCGCAAGAGAGACGATAAATCACAGCACCATTCAAGCAAAAGGTGTGGGCGCGGCAGCAAAACCAGGCAGACATTACTGCTACGAAAGGATTTGCCAAAATGCTTCCTCACTTGGACGGCAAACAAGAAGGGGGATTGAACGATGCATCTTGGTATTGCTGCCGCACCCACTGAATGATCCCTTGCCAAAACACTCTCTTAAATAGCAGTTCCGTGACGTCATGCTCTCGGATAAAGTTGCACTGTTCGCTGGAAAGTGGCTGCCAGCGCCGTCCGGTGCCCAACGATAAGTCCAGGCATGTTCGACGCTCGTGAGCAGACGATGAAAATCCATCGTTGAATTGCCCGAAGAAGGTCCGGTTGAAGAGAGCAGCCTACCAAGCGTAATCTGGACGGCAAACAAGAAAGGGTTTGAACGATACATCTTGGCATTGCTGCCGCACCCACTGAAGGATCCCTCGCCAAGACAGTCTCTTAAATAGCAGTTCCGTAACGTCATGGTCTCGGATAAAGTTGCACTGATCGCTGGAAAGTGGCTGCCAGCGCCGTCCGGTGCCCAACGATAAGGCCAGGCATGTTCGGCGGTCGTGGGTACACGATGAAAATCCATCGCTGAATTGCCCGAAGAAGGTCCGGTTGAAGAGAGCAGCCTGCCAAGCGTAACCTGGACGGCAAACAAGAAAAGGTTTGAACAATACATCTTGGCATTGCTGCCGCACCCACTGAAGGATTCCTCACCAAGACAGTCTCTTAAATAGCAGTTCCGTGACGTCATGGTCTCGGATAAAGTTGCACTGTTCGCTGGAAAGTGGCTGCCAGCGCCGTCCGGTGCCCAACGATAAGGCCAGGCATGTTCGACGCTCGTGGGCAGACGATGAAAATCCATCGTTGAATTGCCCGAAGGTCCAGTTGAAGAGAGAAGCTTACCATGCGTATACTGGACGGCAAACAAGAAAGGGTTTGAACGATACATCTTGGCATTGCTGCCGCACCCACTGAAGGATCCCCTCGCCAAGACAGTCTCTTAAATAGCAGTTCCGTGACGCCATGCTCTCGGATAAAGTTGCACTGTTCGCTGGAAAGTGGCTGACAGCGCCGTCCGGGGCCCAACGATAAGTCCAGGCATTTTCGGCGCTCATGGGCAGACGATAAAAATCCATCGTTGAATTGCCCGAAGAAGGTCCGGTTGAAGATAGCAGCATACCAAGCGTAACCTGGACGGCAAACAAGAAGGGGTTTGAACGATACACCTTGGCATTGCTGCCGCACCCACTGAAAGATCCCTGGCCAAGACAGTCTCTTAAATACAGTTCCGTGACTTCATGCTCTCGGATGAAGTTGCACTGTTCGCTGGAAAGTGGCGGCCAGTGCCATCCGGTGCCCAACGATAAGGCCAGGCATGTCCGGCGCTCGTGGGTAGACGATGAAAATCCATCGCTGAATTGCCCGAAGAAGGTCCGGTTGAAGAGAGCAGCCTAACAAGCGTAACCTGGACGGCAAACAAGAAAGGGTTTGAAGGATACATCTTGGCATTGCTGCCGCACCCACTGAAGGATCCCTCCCCATGACAGTCTCTTAAATAGCAGTTCCGTGACGTCATGGTCTCGGATAAAGTTGCACTGATCGCTGGAAAGTGGCTGCCAGCGCCGTCCGGTGCCCAACGATAAGGCCAGGCATGTTCGGCGGTCGTGGGTAGACGATGAAAATCCATCTCTGAATTGCCCGAAGAAGGTCCGGTTGAAGAGAGCAGCCTGCCAAGTGTAACCTGGACGGCAAACAAGAAAGGGTTTGAACGGTACATCTTGGCATTGCTGCCGCACCCACTGAAGGATCCCTCCCCAAGACAGCCTCCTAAATAGCAGTTCCGTGACGTGATGGTCTCGGATAAAGTTGCACTGTTCGCTGGAAAGTGGCTGCCAGCGCCGTCCGGTGACCAACGATAAGGCCAGGCATGTTGGGCGCTCGTGGGTAGACGATGAAAATCCATTGTTGAATTGAACGAAGAAGGTCCGGTTGAAGAGAGAAGCATACCAAGCGTAACCTGGACGGCAAAAAAGAAAGGGTTTGAACGATACATCTTGGCATTGCTGCCGCACCCACTGAAGGATCCCTTCCCAAGACAGTCTCTTAAATAGCAGTTCCGCGACGTCAAGGTCTCGGATAAAGTTGCACTGTTCGCTGGAAAGTGACTGCCAGCGCCGTCCGGTGCCCAATGATAAGGCCAGGCATGTTCGGCGCTCGTGGGTAGACGATGAAAATCCATCGCTGAATTGCCCGAAGAAGGTCCGGTTGAAGAGAGCAGCCTGCCAAGCGTAACCTGGACGCCAAACAAGAAAGGGTTTGAACGGTACATCTTGGCATTGCTGCCGCACCCACTGAAGGATCCCTCCCCAAGACAGCCTCTTAAATAGCAGTTCCGTGACGTCATGGTCTCGGATAAAGTTGCACTGTTCGCTGGAGAGTGGCTGCCAGCGCCGTCCGGTGCCCAACGATAAGGCCAGGCATGTTGGGCGCTCGTGGGCAGACGATCAAAATCCATCGTTGAATTGCACGAAGAAGGTCCGGTTGAAGAGAGCAGCATACCAAGCGTAACCTGGACGGCAAACAAGAAGGGGTTTGAACGATGCATCTTGGCCGTGCTGCCGCAGCCACGATGTCATCTCTATAGCTATAAAGATGACATCGGGGGCGCATTCTGATGTGTGGGTATCGAAAGGAAGGATCCTGTCAAAGTTAGCGTCGGTTCTCGTCCGCAAAAGAGAAAAATTCCCCATCTCCCGCTAAAGGGAACCATGTGTTAATGCGAAGCAGCGGGGAGATAATTAGCTTGAGCGGGAGGAACGTCGCCACTCTCATTTCACGGCAGCGGTCCGGGCGCTCGTCGCGGCGCTGCACAGGAGAGAGAATGAGGCGCCTGCGCTCCGTCGTTTTCATACCGCGGAACTACCATGGCGCCCCCAGCGGAGTGTGCAGCTGTCACACCACCTGTCGTGCCCGCCGCCGCGTAGAGGATTCCTAGAGGAAAGGACGGGGGGATCGTAGGAGAGGAGGGACGGACTAAGCCCCCTCCAAACACATGCAAGCAAGATCAAGGAATGGGGTCAACCTGGGCGACAGACACCACCTGCCTAGCCATTGCTAAGCAGCCTCTCTGTGCTCTCGGCCATGACTCTGGTGACTGTTGTAGTGGTTGACGGCCTTCATATTATTACAGTGCTCTGGTTCGCATAATGGGTGCTTCCCTACTTCATGAATGTTGCCGGACGTGGGACGCGGGACGGGGGGACGCCGGACTGACATAGCCCCGAGCATAAGATGCTTCACATCTAAAAACAAAAGGCGAGAAACTCGCAGTGTCATGCCGGGACGTGCTCTAGGTAAATGTCACAAATGCGAGAGCGCAGTCTAAAGTCACGGTGGTCGCAAGAAACGTACATGGCGAGCATTTCTGTGATGGTTCGACTTAGCGGATCTGTTAGCCCCTTGGTCTGAGGGTGATACGCCGTTGTGAACTTGTGTTTTGTAGTGCAAGGCTGCAGTATGTCTTGGATAACCTGAAATAGGAAGTAGCGATCCCGATTAGTAAGCAGTTGTCAAGGAGCGCCGTGATGTAGTATGACGTCTTCTATGAGGAATTCAGCAATCTCGGTTGCACACCTGATTGAAAGGGCTCGCCTGATGGCATAGCGAGTGTTGTAATTTGGGGCTACTGCTATCCACTTGTTTCCACTAACTGATAAAGGGAAATAGCCAAGTGGGTAAAGACCTACCCTAAAAATGGTTCAGATGGTATTTTAATTCGCTGAAGGCATCCAGCTCGAAGGGTTATTGGTTTTATTGCGGTGCTGACAGGATTTGAACGAAGCGACGTAATGGTAGTCGGACCGGTAGACGGACCAGTAAATAGCGGTCCAAAAAAAAGCGACGTCGAACGCAGTCATAAGTTCTTGAAACTCCCAAGTGACCAGCCGTTGGAATATCATGCAACTGCGCCGAGGCAGTCTGACGCTTATGTTGAGGTTTGAATAGCAGCAGCTCAGGTTCATCAGGATGCATGCTGTAGTGGTATAGCACGCCATCTTTGAGCAGAAACCTACGGAGAGAAGGAGGAGTTGTAGGACCACTCAGCCGAATGATATCTTTCAAGTGCGGATCACTGCGTTGCTCATCTCAGATGATGCCGAATGCGGAAAGTGCCAACACGCAAGTAGAAATGAACTGCAGTAAGGTACGCATTTGGAGGCTAACACATGCGGCGAGGCATGTGTTAGCCTCCTCTCAATCTCGCTCCTTTTGAAAGAGATAAATTTCGTGTCCGATTGATCGCCTCATAGCCTCTGCGCAGGCTGATTATTCAATTTTTTGTAATTTCATTGTGATAGTGGTGAAGTATGTATATGCTGATTGAATAAATAAACACATGTGGTTGTTAGTCAGCGCCGTGGGTCCCATGTTCTTTCTTGTCCCGTCTTTTTTAGCGCTGTTTTTCACTCGTACGCTAGTAGACTCGCCGCTCTGGCGAAGGTCCGGTGGGTATACTGGATGACACGACAAGCATTAGGCATCCTTATGTTGGCGGCCCGATTTGTAGACAACTGTCTACGAGTATTCTTGTAGCCGTAGCGCCCACCAGGCGAGACGTCCACTAGGATCTTTTAAGGAAGTCAGCCAGCATAAGGCGTGGTGGTCAGTGACAACTGTGAATTGTCTTTTATACAAATATAGCCGAAATTTACCCGCTGCCCCCACGAGTGCCAGACATTCGCGTTCAGTGATTAAGTAATTTCATTCCGCTGGCGATAAAATTGCATACGCTGGCGTATGCAATGACGCGCTCGCAACCATGCTGTCTTTGTGCCAAAACTGCTCCGATGCCGTGGTCGCTAGCGCCGGTGCGCACTTCCGTTGGAGCCGAGATATCACAGTGGCCGAAAATTGGTGGCGTCTTAAGTCTGGTGGTCAGTTCAGCGTATGCTCTGGCTTGTTCAGGTCCCTACAGAAAAGTCACATCTCTCCTTTATAGTTCCGTGAGCGGGCTTGCGACGTCAAGTGAAATTCCACACAAATCTTCGAAAGTAGGATCAGAGGCCCACAAACATCGCACGTCGTTCGCACAAATCGGCACAGAGAAATCATCGACTGCGCGAACTTTTTCAGGATGGGGACAAACACCAGAAGGATCGACAAGGTTTCCGAGGGGCAGCGAGTTGCCGGTTCCGACGAGTTGCCGGTTCCGACATTCCGACGAGTTTAGCTGAAGAACTGCCTCGCGGAAAACAGAATTGTCGAGAGACGCTCGAGGTGGGTTTTCAAAGTCGGTGAAAGGACAATGACGTCATCAATGTAACACAAGCATATTGACTACTTAAAACCATGAACAAGAGCCTCCATTATTCGTTGGAATGTAGCTCGGGCATCCCATAACCCGAACGACATTACTTTGAACTGATATAGCGCATCAGGAGTTCTACATGCCGTCTTTGCACGGTCCATGTCATCAATTGCGATCCGCCAGTACCCGGAATGAAGGTCTATGGAAGAGAAATACTTTGCTCCACTAGTGGGTTAAGCAGGAAGAACAGAGGATGTGCCTCAGACAGGCTGGCCGACGTTTCGATAGGTGGGCCGATCTTTGTCAAAGGCGCCTTGTCATCCTTGCGTGTTAGTTTTAAGGGGGGTTAGTAATGACGTCATCTCCTGTGGTGGCGCATGTCCGTGCTGGTAATTGCAATCTGGAAAGAAAAAACCGCCAGGCCTGCGCGGAACGCGCAGCACAGTCACAGCGAAAGCTGGAAGAGCGGCCTAGCCTTTTTTAAACACTCTTGGGGCAACTACTACAAGCGCACTTACATGGTACCCACTACACCATAGATCATCATAATTTTTGTGTAGTGGGGAAGCGTCTACTATACCCATATTCTTCATTCTTCGGAAAAGCGCAGTACCCGCTACACACTTGTAACGCATTATGTGCACTTTGTTGATTCTGTGGCTGAAGACGATGAAGAATTATGCCGTTTTGTAATGGGTTGGAGCATTGAACGACCCACTCGTTACGCAATTCGTATTGTGTGACGCCTGGTTGTTACTTAGCTGTTCTAAAACGCTTTACAGCACACGTTAACGCGATTTTTTACCCGACATGACGCCTGCATAGGATCAGTTTGCCCCGCACTTTCAAGCAGTGGCGTAGCTCAGATCCTTACCGCCAATCTAGAGTATATTTTGAAAAAGGCCGTTATTTCATGTATTCGTTCTAGAGATGGTCAATTCTTTAGTGTTGTGTGCTCGTCATTGTGTCGCGATAGAGGAATGAACATTAGTCGCCTGTGTGTATTGAATTACTGCCATGTTTAAGTTGAATAAATACCATGAAAGAAAAAAAAGTGGCGTTGCTCAATGGTAGAGTGCTGGGCTGCCACGCAGAGGACCCAGGTTCGATTGCCAGTCTGTCATATGTTTTTTTATTTATTTAGTTTTTTTTCTTATTTCGTGCGATATTGGTTACGGACACCGGCGGCGGCGGCGGCGGCGGACAACTACGGCGCAAAAACGACCCTTGTTGAGATCTCATAACAGCTTTCGCTGTAAGAAATCTATAAAGCAGATGAGTGTAGCCCCTGTCTCATTTCAGGCAAGGTTGCAATGGCGCTAAAGAGTCCTTCTCGGAGGTAAGGTGAGCTGGAGTTGTAAAAACAGGGGCGGGGGAGGAAAGAACGAAAGAAAGGCGAGGAAGAAAAAAAAGAAAAAAAAGGAGAAAAAAGAAAACAAAAAAAGCCGGCAGATCCCACGCACTGTGGGAATCCATGTAATGCGAAGCAGCCAGAAAGGAGCAAATCATGCTTTACATAATTTGCATGTCATGTTTGACATGTCAGGACCTGTCATTTATTTGCGTCATACAGTCGCATCGCGCAATACCAATTTTGGTGCATATCAAGCTAGCGAACTGGACGCAAGCGCACCAGGAGCGTGGCATCTGAATGGCGTTGTAGATGACACGCATGCCAAGATTTTCATGTTACCACTTGTCATTTATGTTCGTCACACAGTCACGTCACTCAATCCAAAATTCGGTGTATATCAAGCTAACGAAACGCCTGCGAGCGCGCCATGAGCGTGGAATGCAAGTCATGTCGCTCATGACATGTCATGATTTCCATATTACGATTTGTCATTTATGTTCGTCATACAGTCACGTCACTCAATACCAAGTTTGGTGTATATCAAGCTAACGAAACGGCCGCGAGCGCGCCATGAGCGTGGAACGCAAGTCATGTCGCTCATGACATGTCATGATTTCCATATTACCACTTGTCATTTATGTTCGCAATACAGTCATATCACTCAATACCAAATTTGGTGTATATCAAGCTAACAAAATGGCCGCGAGCGCGCCATGAGCGTGGAACGCAAGTCATGTAGTACATGACAAGTCATTATTTGCATATTACCACCTGTCATTTATGTTCGTCATGCAGTCACGTCACTCAATCCCAAATTTGGTGTAATTATTGCATCTCGCCGCTGAAGTGCGGGAGCTGGCCGAGAATGATGTGGACGTACGGAGAAGAACTTTGGTTTATTTACATTAGAGAATTAGAGTAAAAGAATATGATGAGATGACTTTAGAGACACATCGCTTTGGTCGGCAGCAACTCGTACGCTGCGGACCTCGCCCAGGAGAAGACGCCTTCTCTGTTGAAGGTTGTCCTCCTTATAAATCCTTGAATCACGTCACTTCCAGTGAATCACGAACTGGGCCGAGTGATGTCATGTTCGTCCAATCGGCAGTCCCAAACAGATGGCGTCACTTTCGGCCAATGGGAGACCCAGGACCGTGTTGCCGGGGGGACTGCACTCCTTGCGGCGTTGATCCACTGTTGCGCAAGCACGCACCTGGAGATGGCAATGCAAGCTTGCATCATGTTGCACCACGGCGAGGCCATCGTCCCCGGGTCGACGAACGTGGAACATGAACCACCTCGGCTCCGGTGCGAAGGCGTCGCTCAGAGGATGACTCACAATGCCAGGCCTCTGGGGAAATGTCGCACTTATGCGCTGAAAAGCGGAACACTTAAATGGTGCGCAGTCCGTATCTAACAGCTCCTCCTCGCCCCGGAAGTTCGGAATGGCCGGTGAACACAATTCGCTGGCCATGAAGAACGCAGACGGAGCTAGTAGCCCACTGGCGGCGGCCGGGGTTTGATTACCTGCTTGACCCATGTCCTGAAGAAAGCACGTCAGACAAACAAAACAACATAGCGCTGCCCCACGTGCAAGCGCAGGCTCTCGACCTTTGACTCGCCAGGCTAGTAGCTTATCAAAATCAACACTCTTTTTTCACAGTTTTGACACTATAATTCCAACCACCAATCCAAACAGCTTTCCATTTTTCCCTTAAAGGCCGACAAGGTCCGCGCGCCATTGTCGTTGAAAAAGAAACCTAACAAAACTGAATAGACGATGAAACCAATTAGAATCATACACCCGCAATGCATAGCTAGGCGGATTAATTCACTGCTCTTTTTGCGGATGCTCATTGTGCGCCTAGACAGGCCCTCTTTCGCGTCGTAGTTAAAACTTGTGAGCGTCCGGTATCTCTTTCGCTCGGAGCTCACAGAGTCTGTGTTTACATTAAGAGGCCCGTCAACGCTACTCGATGCATAAGTAAGTACCGAGCCATTCTTCCTTTGTATTATTTCAACTGGCGCCATAGCTTCGCGGGTACGGCGTTCAGAGGGGGTCATCTTACGCGACTCCTCCGCTCTCACGCTCCTTGCTTCTTCCACCACGGCATTAGGTTGCAGTTGGAAATGCGGTTCCTTACACATGGCCCCTGCGGTGTATGGTTCGTCCGCTAGATGAGCGGCGGTTTGGCGGCCGGGCAAGCACGTTAATGCCTGCGCCCTTCTTTCTCTGAACTCCCGACCACTCTCACGTAACAAACGCTCCGAATGGTTTGAAAAGAGATACGCGTAGTTCATTGACAGTGCCTTCGAAACGCCTGCCTCTGTCTCCAGGTCTCCGAAAGGACCGGATATTGTCACTCTTGCTATTGGTAAGCGAACGCTCTGTTCTTCTAGCACTGACTTAATACAGATTACCTTCCCTGTATAGTCGACCACATTTACAAAAGAAGGGTCAACTAAGTCCATGGTCGCTCCGCTGTCTCTTAATACCCTGCAGGGTTTTCCGTTAATGCGTAACTCCTGTAGGTATGGACGGAGGAGCTCTAAGCTTTCTTCGCTTTCGTTCATGTAGGAAAGCACTACTGCATTTTCTTTCTTGCATTCTGCAGCAAAGTGACCTAGACCCTGGCAATTATAACATCGGTACGGCCGTCTTTTCTCGAATTCTCGAGAGTGAACCTTCTTTTGTTTTTCTTCCGGAGAGTTGCTAACTCCGTTACCGTGGTTCCTTTCTAGCATATTTTCTGCAGCTTCGGCTCTCTCAACAGATTTTTCCTCTATCTGCTTTTTCGAATAGATAAACCCTCCCGGATTATCCCTTCTATTTGAACGCTCGTCTTCAGTAGTAAGCTTTCGCCGCATCACATACTCATCAGCGAGCTGTGCCGCCTTGTCTACCGTATCTACGCCCTCTCTATCTTGCACCCAAAGTCTCACTGCCTGTGGAATGCTGCGGTAGAATTGTTCGAGACATATACACTCCAAAATTTTGTCTCTACTTTCGTAGACTTCGGCACCCTTAAGCCACTCCTCGAGGTTTGTTTTCAAACCGTACGCGAACTCAGAGTAGTCCTCATTACTCTTTTTGCTCGCGTCTCTGAAACGCTGTCTGAATGCTTCTGAGGAAATTCGGTACCGCTTCAAGAGCGTTGCCTTTACTTTGCCGTAATCCTCCGCATCGCTCACGCTCAGTCTTGCGACTACATTTGCCGCCTCACAGGGCAACAACGTCACTAAGCGCTGTGACCAAGTGCTCGGAGCAAGTTTACACCTCTCGCAAGTTCTCTCGAAATGAACCAAGAACAATGCAATGTCCTCTCCCATCTTGTAGGGCTTAATCCACTGGTACATCCGACATGGCTCGACCTCGCTTGGTCTCACAAGGTTGTCCTCTTTACTACCTGCCGCTGCACGCAACTTGAGGATTTCAACCTGTATCTCTGCCATTTCTTTTTTCGTGCTCTTGGTGTTCAAGCTCCTGTTCTATCCGTCGTTCTTCACGCTCTAACTCCAGCTTTTGCGCTTCCTGCACCACCTCCTAAGCAATCCCAATGCTCTCATTGTCATTGCCGCTATCTTTGATTGCTTTTTGGATAGCTGGTTCTTTCATATTTTTCTCCACAACCACTCCCAACTCATCGCACAACAACAGCAAGTCTGACCTCGTCAACCTTCTCAGATCCATTTCAGCTGCCATGACCGGTGGTTTGAACTGTTTCCTTAAATTTGTGCAAAAACGCTATTGCAACAAGTTGCCCGATTCCCAGAACAATCAAAATAAACACACGAGTTCTGAAGCCTGGCGAATCAAAAAGAAAAAAACCACACGCTCACCCACGGATGCAACACCAAGTCATCTGGTTCATCCATCCGCTGCTCCCAGTCGCTCAGGACTTTCTAGGTCGAAGACTCAACTCAGTCGCTCTTCCCAGTTGCTCAGGACTCCCTGGTTTGAAGACTCCACTCTGTCGTTCTTCCCAGTACCTCAGGACTCTGTGGCTTCTTCTTGTAGCCGTACCCAGACGCTCAGTCCTCCCGGAGTCCGTTCGTTGTCGCTGAGAACTTCTTGGATCGAGGGTCCATCCTTACCGCTGCCAGCAGTTATTGCATCTCGCCGCTGAAGTGCGGGAGCTGGCCGAGAATGATGTGCACGTACGGAGAAATTTGGTTTATTTACATTAGAGAATTAGAGTAAAAGAATATGATGAGATGACTTTAGAGCAGGGGTCTCAAACACGCGGCCCGCGGGCCACATGCGGCCCGTGAACCTCTCGCGTGCGGCCCGCGGCCCGCGGCCGGCACATCGCTATGCTCGTCCCATGTTTTTTTTTATTTTTTATTTTCATAGTAATTACGTTCGTGAGCTTCACAGGCATGACTGGTCTAAAGCATTGTTTTCGTTAGGCACCCTATGTGGTCGTGATGTGTTGAAGCGTAACCGTGAAAGAATCGGCGTCCAGATTTTACTCATTTTGGAGATCGGTATTGACATGTTGTTGGATGGAATCCTGGCCCCAAAACTTCTTCAGAAAAGACCCGTATGTGAGACATGTCAATGGTAGTGCCCCCCCCCCCCCCCTTTTCGCTCTTACATTCTTCCTTGACCCGGCCTTTGCGGGACTAAGTTGTGCGATTGCGGTCCGCTGCTTGAAATGAGTTTGAGACCCCTGCTTTAGAGACACATCGCTTTGGTCGGCAGCAACTCGTACGCTGCGGACCTCGCCCAGGAGAAGACGCCTTCTCTGTTGAAGGTTGTCCTCCTTATAAATCCTTGAATCACGTCACTTTCAGCGAATCGCGAACTGGCCCGAGTGAGGTCATGTTCGCCCAATCGGCAGTCCCAAAGAGATGGCGTCACTTTCGGCCAATGGGAGACCCAGGGCCGTGTTGCCGGGGGACTGCACTCCTTGCGGCGTTGATCCACTGTTGCGCAAGCACGCACCTGGAGATGGCAATGCAAGCTTGCATCATGTTGCACCACGGCGAGGCCATCGTCCCCGGGTCGACGAACGTGGAACATGAACCACCTCGGCTCCGGAGCGAAGGCGTCGCTCAGAGGATGACTCACAATACCAGGCCTCTGGGGGAAATGTCGCACTTATGTGCGAAAAGCGGAACACTTAAATGGTGCGCAGTCCGTATCTAACAATATCAAGGTAACGAAACGGCCGCGAGCGCACCATGAGCGTGGCATGTAAATATTACTTTTCATGACAAATTATTCATGATTTTCATGATATGACCATCCATTTACGTTCGTCATAGGGTCATGTTATGCCATACCAAATTTGGCATAAATCGTATTATCGATACGGCCGGGAGAGCACAAAGTCGTAGGCGGCTAGATAGATAGATAGATAGATAGATAGATAGATAGATAGATAGATAGATAGATAGATAGATACGCTCAAAGTCGCCGAAGTTCGCTAAGAAATGCTTCGCATTTAAAAAAAAATACACCATCTCCCGCTAAAGGGAACCATGTGTAGATGTGAAGCAGCGGGCGCTAACGCTTACACTGGCGGCGGCGCTGACGCTGGCGCTCATCGCAGCGTTGCGCAGGAGAGAAAACTGCGGAGGCGCAAAGCAGGCAGTGATGGAGCAGTGTTTCCTACTGGAACATGCCAATCGCTGCTAATGGGCAATGAGAGACAGAAGACTCCGACTGGACACAGAGACCCGCACTCCGCTTTTAGTTAACGCGCACGCTGCCAATTTTTATTGTTCAACAACGCACAGGAGAAATCTCCCACCGACACCACCTTGGAGGTCAAGATCCATTGCCATATATACGGGGTGGCCAGTGAACGGTTGTGCAGCGCGAGCAGTCGGTTTTTTCAACCAAGAAACTCGCTACTCGCTACAACCAAGAAACTCGCAACTCGCTAGCAGACGCTGCCTGCGTGGGCGTCGCGAGGCGAGAGAGGGGGAGCGTAGGAGAGGAGAGAGAGGGGGTTACACACATGCGCAGTGGGAGTGTGAACGCCGTGAGCAGGGATGCGTAGAAGAGAAAGGGGGGGGAGCGTAGGAGAGAAGAGAGAGGGGGACGCGCATGCGCAGTGGGAGTGTAGACGCCGCGGGCAGGGATGCCTAGAGGAGAGAGGGGGGGGGAGTGTAAGAGGGGAGAGAGGAGGGGAGGCGCATGCGCAGTGAGCGTGTGGTTGCCGCGAGGAGGGATGCCTAGAGGAGAGAGAGGGGGAGAGGAGGTTTTTTTATTTTTATTTTTTTAAAGGGTTTGCGCATGCGCAGTAAGGGTGGGCACGCGGCACACCACCACCACCACCACCGGATTAAGCTTCGCCATAAGATGCTTCGCATCTAAAACGCGGAAAGAACGTAGGGGATGGGGGGTAGAACAAAGTAGGAGCCGCCACAAATGTGCATGAAGGAAAGACGAAGCATGAGGCTTCGCAACCCGGCAGACGGGTGCCGCGTCTGGCTACCGCGAAAGTTTTTCACGATATGGCGTCTGCCTATTTCAACCAACCACCCATGAATGGGAAGCACCAAAGGAAAGTAGTCGCCAAAGAGGGAGAAGCGGGCGGCGTACTTTTAAACGACAAAATGTCGATAGTAAGTGACACCGGAAGGGGTGGCTGAGAAAGACGTGTTTAATGGGGGGCGGTCATTGGCAGACAAATGCGTCAAGTGTCACCGTACGTGGCCCTCTCGGGGGAATCGCATCGAAAAGTGGGCGGCATGACGCTTAAGAAAGAAAGAAAAAAAAAAAGAAAGGAAAAAAAAAGAAAGGAAAAAAGGAAGGGGGCGGGACGGGTTGTGGATAGGGACAGTGGGGGGAAACAAATGGATTAAGACGTGGAGAACTTCCTAGGGGCTAAGGACTTTGAGAGTGCGGGGGGCGGAACGGGTCTTAGAAGCGGTGAAAGGAGGAAAGAGAGAACTGGTTTGAAAGTGCTCAAAAATAACAACTCAATAAGAGTAGTATATGTATATATCAATATATACACACACATACATATGCATGTAAAATTTAAAAAAAATTGGAAGAGAACATTAATAGTATGATGTGTAGGCTAGGAAGCATTCTACGTTATACGGGTTATGGTCATTCGAAGGTTGAGCGTATTTCATGTGTCTCAATATTTCAGTAATTATGTTATGGCTTTTAGTGATTCGAAATTGCCACGTGCTAGATTGATTCCTGATGGGTGTAAGGATTTAAATTTGTGTATCAAATACGATTCCATGTATTTTATATCACGTGGTGACCGGAAATTTGTTTGTAGAATGTAAAGTTTGGCTTGGTCGAAATTGTGGTCCTATTGGTTGAAGTGGCTCGCTACTGCTTTTGGTAAATTGTGTTTTGTGTCTGCACGGTGGCCGTTCAGTCTGACATGCATTGTCTGTCCAGTTTCGCCTATATATTGTTTTGACAGGTGGAACACTCAAGACGTTATATTAGGTTGTTTGACGTGCAGGTGAAGGTCGATGTAACCTTGTGAATGTAATCCGATGCTGTGCTTTTTACGCTGGTAGCCGGCTGTATATGTTTGCAAGTGGAGCATCTGGACCGGCCACGGGGGCCAGATGTCCCACTTTTTCCTTTGAGTTTTGCATGGATGAGTATGTCTTTAAAATTGGCGTTGCGTCTGTAGGCGACCTTAGGCGGTTCGGGAAAGATTTTCTTAAGTTTCTCGTTGGTTGTTAGAAGATGATAGTATTTTGTGAGGATGTTGTTTATGTTTGGAAGCGCCTTGGAAAACTTTGTAGTGAGAAGAGTGGTTGTCGTTGTGGTTATTCTAAAGCGTGGTTTGAGTGGCTCATTGCGGTCTAGTTTCAGTGCGTCCGTATAAGCTTTGTCAAGGAATGTGTTAGGATGTTTTCTGTTTGATAGTGTTCCTTTTAAGGTCGTAAGTCTGTTTACGTAGTCATTGTTTTCTATGCATATGCGGCGTAATCTTGTTGCCTGGCTCTTGAAAATGCCCTGTTTACAGTGTCTCGGATGGTGGCTTGTATAATCTAGGTATTGTTGCTTTTCAAATGGTTTTTTTATACAGGGTTGTCTTTAGTATGCCATTTTGAAGATATATGGTCGTGTCTAGAAAGTTGATGCGTTCATCCGAGGTATCGGAGGTGAATTTTATTGTTGGATGAAAGGAGTTTACGAACGAATTGAATTTAGCTAGATTGTCTCGACCATGTCCCCATATTATAAATATGTCATCGATGTACCCGAAGGTATGTGTGGGGTTTGTTCACGCAACGAGAAAGGAATTCTGTTTCCAAAATTCCCATGAATATATTTGCGTAAGTCGGAGAAAATGGGGTGCCCATGCTTGTTCCCTGTATTTGAAGGTAGTAATTTTCTTCAAATTCAACATTAGACATTTTTTCGCAGACAACGACGGAAGAGAAACAGGTACAACAACACTTAGGGCTCCATCTACTTGGACCCCTGAACCAGATCAAGCAGTTGAACTTGATCTGTACCTTAAAGCTATCACTACAGAATTTTAAATCAATCTAAAACAGCTAAAAAACCTCGGAACTTAACTTATTCAGAGAGCCGCATTATTTCTAACCTCAAATCACGCAATGATATTATAATATATGGAAGGTGACAAGGGAGGAAGCATTGTCATTTGGCCAATAGAGAAATACAAGCACGATGCTTACAGACAACTGAACAACCCTGAACACTACCGCAAACTAGACAACGATCCCACAGAACAATACACACTCACAATACACACTCACAACCACCCAGCTTAGATCCCTGTTAGCGGATGAACTGATAACTCCATCACAATTTAAATTTCTGATACCTAAAAACAAAGCAGCAGGGAGGTTTTACCTTCTTCCGAAAATTCCCAAAATACCACCCACAGATTTATACACTGCCAATGTACCAGGGCGCCCAATAGTATCAAACAACAACACCCCAACCGAGAACCTCTCCGTATTCCTAAACCACTTTCTAGGTGCCATTCCAAAGACATTTCCGTCATTTGTACAAGATACAACCCACCTATTGAGAATAATAGAGGAAATTAATAGGAACGGCACATTACCGCAAGACGCCATTCTCGTCACACTAGACGTTACCGCCTCATACACAAACATTCCTATCCCCGAGGGCTTACCTTCAGTTCGGCTAACCTTATCCCAACAGAACGTACAACATTCTACTGAAGTATACTTAACACTACTTGAACTAGTATTATCACACAATTACTTTGAATTTGAAGAAAATTACTACCTACAAATACAGGGAACAAGCATGGGCACCCCATTTGCTCCCACTTACGCAAATATATTCATGGGAATTCTGGAAACAGAATTCCTGTCTCGTTGCGTGAACAAACCTCACACATACCTTCGGTACATCGATGACATATTTATAATATGGGGACATGGCCGAGACAATCTAGCAAAATTCACATCGTTCGTAAACTCCTTTCATCCAACAATAAAATTCACCTCCGATACCTCGGATGAACGCATCAACTTTCTAGACACGACCATATATCTTGAAAATGGCATACAAAAGACAACCCTGTACAAAAAACCATTTGACAAGCAACAATTCCTAGATCATACAAGCCAGCACCCGAGACACTGTAAACAGGGCATTTTCAAGAGCCAGGCATCAAGATTACGCCGCATATGCATACAAAACGATGATTACGTAAACAGACTTACGACCCTAAAAGGAACGCTATCCAACAGAAACCATCCCAACACATTCCTTGACAAAGCTTATACGGACGCACTGAAACTAGACCGCAATGAGGCACTCAAACCACGCTCAAGAACAACAACATCGACAACCACTCTTGTCACTACAAAGCTTTCTAATTCATTTTAAAAGCAAAAAAGTGGGGCGCACTACGGAATAGGGACAAGAGCAGAAGACGACAACACAGGCGCACACTCGCAACTGGAAATTTATTGAAAAGGAAACACATATATACCTTACAACAATACCACGTGGTACAGTTTCTCTCGCCTAAACACCCGGAAGACTATCCCCGTTGTACACAAATTCTTCAAGGCGCATGCGTCCAACTGGAAAAATTCGAAGAAAAATAAAATTTTAGTGCAGTGTGTTAATCAAATACGAGTACTCTTTCTCTGTTATGGCAATAGACGGGTGGCTGACACATCTTTCCCCGCATCTCTTGATGTGGAAGGCTTCTATTAATTCACGTGTGGTTTTATCTCTGTGTCTAGATAGAACGGTCGCGTCAACAAAAAAGGGTAAGCACCCACACGTGGTGCAATGCTGCGCCAAGTGGGCACCTTCTCCTGACGCCACCGCTCTGTCGTGCTCCTGTAAACGAACATTTAAGCAACGGCCAGTTTAGCCGACGTACACCCGGCCACATGACAATGGTATCATGTACACGACACATGTTGCGCAGTGGACGAAAGGCGAGCTGTGTTTAACTTGACATGTCTTATATTCAAGGCATTTCGCTTTGGCTGCTATCTTTCTGTCGATTCTTCCACATACTTTATGAAGATTATTTGGCGCCGAGAAAACCACTTTCACATCGAAGCGATTGGCCACATTCTTTAACCCATGGGACATTTTATGGACGTAGGGAATGACAGCGGGTTTCGATGTGTGCACCTTTCTATTTACTATTTCTTGTGCGCCCAAATCGGATTTTACGCACTTTAATAACTTCTGGGCAACCTTACGCACAATTGTCTGCGGAAAACCAGCATCTTTTAACCTCTGCAGTTGATTACTAAAACTGTAGGCGAGCTTGTCTGGACACGATTTCGTTAGCGTTGCTTTTAATCAAGACACTGCAATCCCCATTTTCACAATTTTTGAATGCCATGAATTATAGTTCAGAATTGGCTTCTTCGAACGTGGACAGTACGACCAGCACACATGGTGGCCTTCAGCCTTTAACCTTAAATCTAAAAACTGCAATTCTTTTTCTTTCGGTAGTCCTACGGTGAATTTTAACCCGCGACCGTACTCTTGAAACAGTTTCAAAACTTCGGATACCTTCTGTTCCAAACAACCAAAATTTACGAACACGAGAAAATCATCCACATATCTAACTATCTTTGTTGCCGCCGCTCCCAAATTTTCAATATTTTTGTTTGGCGATCCTGCCGAGAAAAATGCTGCTAAGGACGGGGGCAACTTTTGAGCCAATGCATACCCCTGCCTTCCACCTGTCAAAACTTTCCAATGCGCTTCCAAACATAAACAACATCCTCACAAAATACTATCCAATTCTAACAACCAACGAGAAACTGAAGAAAATCTTTCCCGAACCGCCTAAGGTCGCCTAGAGACGCAACACCAGTTTTAAAAACATCCTCGTCCATGCAAAACTCAAAAGGAAAAAGTGGGACAACATCTGGCCCCCTGTGGCCAGTCCAGATGCTCCACTTGCAAACATATACAGCCGGCTACCAGCGTAAAAAAGCACAGCAGCGGATTACATTCACAAGGTTACATCGAGCTTCACCTGCACGTCAAACAACCTAATATATTGTCTTGAGTGTTCCACCTGTCAAAAACAATATATAGGCGAAGCTGGACAGCCAATTCATGTAAGACTGAATGGCCACCGTGCAGAACACAAAAGACAATTTACCAAAAGCAGTAGCCAGCCACTTCAACCAGCAGGACCACAATTTCGACCAAGCCAAACTTTACATTCTACAAACAAATTTCCGGTCACCACGTGATAGAAAATACATGAAATCGTATTTGATACACAAATCTAAATCCCTACACCCATTAGGAATCAATCTAGCACGTGGCAATTTGGAATCACTAAAAGCCATAACATAATTACTAAAATATTGAGAGACATGAAATACGCTCAACCTTCGAATGACCATAACCCGTATAACATAGAATGCTTCCTAGCCTACACACCATACTATTAATGTTTTCTTCCAATTTTTTAAAGTTTACATGCATATATGAGTATGTATGTGTGTGTATATATTGATATATACATATACTACTCTTAAGTTGTTATTTTTGAGAACTTTCAAACCAGTTCTCCCTTTCCTCCTTTCACCGCTTCTAAGACCAGTTCCGCCCCCCGCACTCTCAAAGTCCTTAGCCCCTAGGAAGTTCTCCGCGTGTTATTCCATTTGTGTCCCCCACTGTCCCTATCCTCAACCCGTCCCGCCCCCTCCCTTTTCATTTTTTTTTCCTTTTTTTCCCTTTTCTTTTTTTTCTTTCTTTGTTTCTTAAGCGTCCTGCCGCCCACTTTTCGAGGCGATTTCCCCCGAGAGGGCCACGTACGGTCACACTTGACGCATATGTCTGCCAATGACTTCCCCCATTAAACACGTGTTTCTCAGCCACCACTTCCGGTGTCACTTACTATCGACATTTTGACTTTTAAACGTACGCCGCCCGCTTCTCCCTCTTTTGCGACTGCTTTCCTTTGGTGCTTCCCATTCATGGGTGGTTGGTTGAAGTAGGCAGACGTCATATCGTCAAAAACCTTCGCGGTAGCCAGACGCGGCGCCCGTCTGCCGGTTTTCGAAGCCTCATGCTTCGTCTTTCCTTCATTCACATTTGTGGCGGCTCCGACTTTGTTGTACACCCCACCCCCTACGTTTCTTCTGCGTTTTTTTTTTCTTTTCCTTTTTCTCATTTTTTTTCTTCCTCGCCTTTCTTTCGTTCCTTCCTCCCCCGCGCCTATTTTTTACAATTCCAGCTCACCTTACCTCCGAGAGGGATTCTTTACCGCCATTGCAACCTTGTCTGAAATGAGACAGGGGCTACACCCATCTGCTTTATAGATTTTTTCTTTCCAGACTGCAATTACCAGCACGGACATGCGCCACCACAGGAGGTGACGTCAGTACTAATCCCATTAAATCTAACACGCCAAGGATGACAAGGTGCCTTTGACAAAGATAGGTCCACTTATCGAAACGTCGGCCAGCCTGTCTGAGGCACTTCCTCTGTTCTTCCTGCTTAGCCCATAACGTGTTTCCATTTGTCGGCTCCCATTTTGATTTTTCGCTCCACTAAGAAAGTCAAGGATGTCGTCTATTCGTTGCTGGAGATACACGTTCTTTTTTGTTATTTTGTAAAGATTTCGGTAGTCAAAACAGAAGCGCCAGCTATTATCTTTCTTTTCGACGAGTACGACAGGTGACATGCTTGTGCTACATTTTCGATTCTTTTCGCGAATAATTAGCGACAGCTGGCTAGCGAAAAAGAAAGTTAACTTAAAAAAGGTAAAGCGAAAATATTTTCGAATGTAAACCTAACAGCGCCAAGCAAACAGCTTTCTTGGAAGATGACAACAAGAACAGTTCAAAAAGAATATCACTTTGCGTAGCATAAGAGCACTTAAATATTTGTTCCCCGTAGCCCACGCGATCGTGTAATCCCGGATTATCACGATGAATTTCCTCGAAAATATGAAATAGGGCTCTCATGCATAGTACTTCTCGTTGCACGTGGCGCATAAAAATGGCATGTTTCAATACATATTATAATAAAGACGCTTTTAAGGCTTTCACCGCACCATGCTTTAGAAGCAATTTGTCTATTCTGCATTTAAATGCGCAAAGGTGAAAAAGTAAGAAAGAACGGGTTTGCATGCTTCTTAATGATTTGGAATACAACTTCGAAGTTTTAACCTTCTCTAAAACATGGTTCGTAGATGAATATGACGTGCAATTCCCAGGTTACAGATGTACATCCGTATCCAGAAAAGAAAAAACGAGGGGGGTGGGGTGGCTTTTTACGTCAAAAGCAATTTGCATTTTGAAACGGTTGCAGAATTTTCAGTCGTTAACCCACACTACGAATCCCTCATGTTGAAGTGTCACGGCACTGTAATTGTGGTAATTTACAGGCCGCCTTCTGGTGTCATAGATGCTTGTTTTTTAGAACGTATGCTCGATTTTTGTTCTGAACTCGGTCTGCCTATTGTTAGTGCGGGTGACTTCAAAGTCAATATGCTGTCACTAGAACACAACATACAAGTTCTTCTTGATCTGTTTCTCTCTTGCGGCCTAGAAAATGTTATTAATGTACCGACAAGAGCAACAGATATCTCCGCAACTCTCACAGACCTATGCTTTATCACACAAGTGAATGTCATAGAACCTGGTGTTTTGATATCTGATGTAAGTGATCACATGCCCATTTTTGTTTTCTTCAACCCTCATTCAAAAACACATCGTATACATGCCAATCAAGCTTTCCAGTTTAGAAGGATTAACAAAGGCAAAATTGCTGCATTTGAAACGTCTGTTAATGAAATTCCATGATGCGATCTTTATCATTTAACGGATCCTGTCACTGCTTACAATGGTTTTATCAATCATTTAAAAAAGTCACAGTATCACCGCAAGGGTGAAGCAATGAATGCGATAGCAAAAAATTGTAATGTTATACGAAGTGAGGCTGGCAGCTAACTCTTTTTGGATCCGATCTTACGCAACTATAGAAAACGCTTGTTTAAGAGAATTCTCTTCGCGTTGAGAGCGCAGCACGTAGAAGGGTACAACGGCCCCCTGCTGTCATCCGCCGAGAAGGGGAGATAACGCGCGCGCCCGCGCTCGTAAAATCGAAGGTCGCTCGAGGGATCCCCCCTCCCCCCTCGCGTCTTTTCACGCTCACGAACGACAGGCGGGGCCGGTTATATATATACATATACATATACGGCAAATGACGGCGCACGACACCGGCGGCGGCGACGCCGACGGCCATAACCAGCCGAAAGTGTCCATATAATTCCTATCGCAATAAAAAACTTTATAATGAAGGATTTCCTGTAACAACTAACAAACAAAGCAAGAAATGTAGGAAACCTTGGATTACCACGGCGCTTCTAAGGCGAACAAAGGAACGAGACAGAATTTTTAGTGACTTCATTAAAACTAGATGGCCTGATCTCCTAACTGAATATAAGAAGATCAAGAACAAATTAGGCCGTGACATCAAGGAAGCAAGAAATTGTTGTCACGAAAATAAGTTTAAAAAACACAGCATATCCACGGAGTGAATGATGATGAGTGGACGAAGCTGCGGAGTTTCATCGGTAAACCGTGAATCTTCCGTGAATTCTGCCCGGTACATCATCACCGACGTGAGATCGGACGCGTTTATACTAAAGGGTCGATGAGAGTTATGGTGACTGAAGCAATCATGGTTACACCGTGAAATCTTCAGTGGTTTCGCCCAGCAGTAATCCAAGCGATAGTGTGCGTGAAATTTTATTCAAACTTCAACGATCGGTCGTCGTCCATGGTCCGCCAAGCAGCACGATCCGGCAAGCGCACTCGCACGGCGGTCCGCGCAATCGGAGAGCAGCTGCACCGCCAACGCCATCTAGCGTACATTCAACCAACCGCATAGTGTACGCATGTTTATAGGACAGCGCCCTTTCGGAAACGAGACGAGAACTGGAGACGACGACACCATATCCAAGGAGTGAATGATGATGAGCGGGCGAAGCTTCGGAGGTGCGTCGGTAAACACGGTAATCTTCCGCGAATTCTGCGCAGTACATCATCAACGACGTGAGATCGGGCGCATTTATACTAAAGGGTCGATGAGAGTCATGCCGACTCGCAGCTCACTTCAATTTTACATGTACGTTGTGAATTTTTTTATTGTTTAATCACGCACAGGAGACATCTCACACCGGCACTACCTTGGAGGTCGAAATCCAGTGCCTACTGGCTACTCAGAATGCATGGACAACCGAGGACCGCTCATGTGATGCCATAAGGAGCATCGCCTCTAAATATATTCATCATATACAAGTACCGCCATCTAGCGGACATTCCAAGAACTAAACGAGAGGTGGCTACCTACAACATACATCGAGGACGCACTACCCACGGCTTAAGGAGCTTCGCCCCTAAAACATTCTCAATGACCCGAAACGTGTGTGGGAAACACTAAAATGCCTATTACCACAAAAAGAGCAAATCAGCGTCTCCGAAATTGTAGACAGGGATATAACATATTGAGGCGTAACTTTGTCTAATAAGTTTAACGAACACTTTTTTAAAATGTGGAGCAGCGGTAAGCGAAAACTCTCAGACTCATAATTACAGGTGATACATTATGCGTAGCTCTTTGAAGTCTCTTTTCGTGGAGCCAAGAACAGAACATGAGATTGAATCTCAAATACAAAAAACAATGAATGCTTCCGCATGTGGTGAGGACGAGATAAAAGCCGAGCCGATAAAAGCCCTTGTCCGCCATATCAGCAATCCTTTATCACTGTTATAATTGAATTAGTGTGGGCCCAGGATCCGTATTAAATGACACGCCAGTCAGGTGGTTTGTGCACACAACAGAGACTATATTACAATAAACGATAACTTGACACTTCACAAGCAACACGGACAACACTAACAACTCTACAGTCTCACGCGCCTACACAACCGCACTACAAAGTCAAAAGTTTCCCGCGCCTAGGCAACCGTACTACTCGCCGTCTGACGTCGTCGTTGCGATGGGGTTTCTCGCGGACGCTCGACGAGGCTGTCGGCAGTCAGGCACGTCTTCAAATGACGTGGCCGAGCCGTGACGGGGTCATCGGACAGCAGGCCGGCAGGACCACTGGAGCCACTGGAGTCAACGGCCAGTCGCTGGCCCGAGCTGTGGCCACCTTAGTTGGTCCGCTGTCGGTTGCCCTTCCGGTACGACGCCATGAACTCCTTAGCCCCGAGGACCTCAGGCCAGGAACGTCGGTCGCTGCCGGTCACCAGGAGCAGTGCGGGCATCGAGGTCGCCAGGTCCGCACATCTGCAGGACGCCTGGACGAGAGCAGCAGCTCCGAGCGGAACCTCAGGGTCGCCAGGTCCGCATGTCTGCAGGACGCCTGGTTGGTGCTCGCCGTGACCTGAACCGTCGATCAGCGAGCTGCCGTTCTAACTCGTGTCACGCACCACCCGCTCGTGCCGCCCACCTCTTCTTTTTCTCTTCTTCCCGTCAGCGCTCTTCGACGAACTGTCGTTCCATCTTCGCCTTCATCGCCGCCACACAATCCACATCATCACGATCACACATATGTAACCTCATTTTTGACTTCAGGTGTGTTCCCTGATAAACTCAAAATTGCTAGAGTAACAGTTATATTTAAAGGAGGTGATAAGAATTATATGAATAACTACAGACCAATCTCGGTATTACCACTGTTTTCAAAAGTTTTTGAACAAATGATTAATGTAAAAATTACGAAATTCTGCACTAAAAATGATATACTTACAGATAACCAATACGGCTTTGAGAAAGGGAAGTCTAGTGAAATGGCGCTTACAACTATCAAAGAAAAAATCATTCAGAATTTTGAACACAAAATGTATACTCGAGGGATATTTCTTGACTTTACCAAGGCATTTGACTCTATTCACCATGACATCTTATTAAAAAGTTGAGCGAATACGGTATTAGGGGACTCGCTATTCACCTGATACGTAGTTATTTGACAAACCGCTACCAGTACACTGACACCCATAATTCAAAATCAGTTTTGGGGGGAAATTTGATATGGTGTTCCTCAGGGTTCAATTCTTGGACTTCTTTTTTTCATTATATATAAATGATATAGGAAATGTTGTGTTCACGCCCGATTTAATTCTTTACGCCCATGACATGAATGTATTTTTTTCGGGAGAGAAGTTAAATTTTCCCCAGTTGCAGGCTAATAATTGGCTCAATAATTTGTCCGAGTGGCTTATTGTAAATAAACTAGAAATAATACCGAGAAAACTAAATATATCATTTTTCGCTCTCGAAATAAATCCATCAGGAATGACGTGCACTTGAAATTCCGCGGTGAAATTATCGAATGTGTAAGAACACATAAATTTCTCGGTGTTATTTTCGAAAAAAATCTCAGCTGGTCCCTTCATGTTGATAATGTAACAATCGGCATCTCACGTTCAATAGGTAGTATAAGTAGAGCAAAACAACTATTGCCTCGGTGGTTGAAAATTGAGCTATATTACGCACTAATTCATTCCCATTTAGAATACTGCCTCCTTGTATGGGGAACAACAACAAAAACAAATATTAATAGGCCGTATACCCTACAAGAAACGTATTTCGCGAGTTATTGAAAATATACCTTGTATAACTCCTTCCGCGCCACTTTTCAAGGCGAATAGTATATTAACAATGCAACACGTATTGAAAAAGAAGATAGGCATTGCAATATTTCAGAAACGAAAGTTATGCCAGGATAAGTTTCATCGACAATTTTGTGGAAGCGGCACAATTACGAAACTAGAATAACTACGTATGACAAAGGTTTTACACGAACTAACTATGGCATGCAGAAACACTCTCACCTAATAGCAGACTTCTTAAATCCTCATCCTACCGTTATAAATATGGTACAAGAAATGATGCACATGAAATGCTACAATAGAAAGTTAGCTGCATACCTTTTATCAATGCCAAAATAATTCTCTTTTATTTGTGTTTTTTTTATTTTTGCTGCAGTCTCTATTTACATTTCTGTTGTGCTCTTATACGTCTGTACTGCACTTACATAATTGTATAATTGTATAGTTGCCTTCATTTTGTATCATCATCATCAGCAGCCTGACTACGCCCACTGCAGGGCAAAGGCCTCTTCCATGTTCCGCCAATAAAACCGGTCCTCTGCTTTCTGGTGCCACGTTATACCTTTAAACTTCTTAATTTCATCTACCCACCTAATTTTCTGTCTCCCCCCTCACGCGTTTGCCATCTCTTGGAATCCAGTCAGTTACACTTAATGACCAGTGGATATCCTGCCGACGTGCTACGTGCCCGGCCCATATCCATTTCTTCTTCTTGATTTCAAGTATGATAACCTTAAAAAAGCTTCGCCCGTAAAATAAGGGGCCATGCTAGAGAAAGACATAACCTCTCTTGTTCCCTGACCCACTCTACTCTCTTCCTGTCTCTTAAGGTTACACCTATAATTTTCCTTTCCATCGCTCACTGCGTCATTCTCAATTTAAGTTGAACCCTCTTTGTAAGTCTCCGGGTTTCTCCTCCTTAGGTAGGTACCGGTAAGAGGCAACAGTTATATACCTTCCTCTTGATTGATAGTGGTAGACTACTATTCATGATTTGGTAGTGCGTGCCAAATGTGCTCCGTCCCATCCTTATTCTTCTAGTTATTTCACTCTCATGGTTCGGCTCCGCAGGTTACTACCTCTCCTAAGTAGACGTACTCCTTTACAACTTCCAGTGTCTCGCCACCTATCGCAAAGCGCTGTTCTCTGCCAAGATTGTTCCACATTACTTTAGTTTTATGCATATTAAATTTCAGACCTACTCTTCTATTTCCCGTATCTAGTTCAGTAATCATGAGCTGTAACTCGTCTCCTGAGTTGCTCATCAATGCAATGTCATCAGCGAATCGCAGGTTACTGAGATGCTCTCCATTAACTCTTATCCCTAACCCTTCCCAATCTAGGGCCCTGAACACCTCCTGTAAACACGTGGTGAATAGCATTGGAGAGATCGTGTCTCCCTGCCATACGCCCTTCTTTATTGGGATTCTGTCGCTTTCTTTATGGAGGACTATGGTGGATGTGGATCCGCTGTAAATTTCCTCCATTATGTTTATATAGGCTTCGTCGATGCCCTGATTCCGCAGTGCCTGCAGACTACTGATGTCTCCACCGAATCAAATGACTTCTTGTTATCTATGAAGGCTATGTATAGCGGTTGGTTGTATTCCGCGCATTTCTCTATCACCTGATTGATAGTATGATTATGGTCTATTGTTGAGAAGCCTGTATGAAATCCTGTCTGGTCCTTTGGTTGATTCAACTCTCATGTCGTATTAATTCTGTTAGCAATGATTTTCGTAAATCGCTTGTAGACAACAGACAGTAAGCTGATGGGCCTGTAATTTTTCAGGTCCTTGACATCCCCATTCTTATAGATTAAGGTTATGTTGGCATTCTTCCAAGATTCTGGTATCCTCCCCGTCAAGAGACACTTCGTTACAGGGTGGCCAGTTTTTCTAACATAATCTGTCCACCATTTTCCACAGGCTTGATGTTACCTTTGTGGGGAATCGAGTGCACCCTCCCCTTTGGTGCCTCGTTCCCCAGATAGCGCGAGTGCTGGCCCCGTGCTCCTCGAGCGCCGGGAACATGGCCACCGTGGTTTCGCCGCCAGGCATTTTTGTCTGGTGCAAGCCACGCGTCGGTCTTCCCTGCACGGAGACACGTTGTCCGAACATGCCCGGACAATGCCTTCCCCTTGCATCACGCTAGCACACGTGACGGTGCTTCGCCGATCGTCATTGGCCGCCCGTGGCAGCCGCCTCTCCCCTGAGCTTGCTTCTGCCCGGCGCTCGCGCGCCGTGACAGATGCTCACAGGCCTGCATGAGAGGTAGACGCGCTGCTTCAGCAGGCGGCTTCTCGTACGTGCGCTCGGCTGCTGCCCTTTGTGTGATAGCCGTAGCGCCTGTTGGCCAGCGGTCACTCGGTCGGTATTGCGGAGTTACTCTAACGGCCCGCAATCCCGTGATTGTTGCACTGTGCTGTATCTTGGGTTAATAAACCCGTGTTTGTTGTCGACCTGCCTCGAGTGCCATCTCTGCGCCGTGTCGGAGAGTCGACGAACCCGGCCGTAGCGTCTTTGTACGCGACGGCAGTGGAGAGCGTCGCGTCCCTTCCCGGTCGCTTCGTAAGGTAAGCTTGTGTAGCAAATCTATCTCCACACCTGATCCTCACCAGGAGTTTTGCCTCTTTGCATTCCCTTTGGGGTTTTCTTTACTTCTCCAGTCAATACTGGTGGGATGTGCGATTCCTCTGGGCTATTACTGCTTCTTACATTATCATTCTGATTGTCTCGGCTGCAGTACATATCTCTGTTGAACTCCTCCGCTGCCTCAACTATTCTATCCATATTGGTAATGACTTTGCCTTCCCTGTCTCTTGATGTATACATCTGATTTTTCCTTACGCACAGTTTGGTCTTCATAACTTTGAGCCTTGTTCCGTTCTTTAGAGCATGCTCAATTCTCTCCATGTTATACTTTCTTGTGTCGGTTACATTACGCCTCTTGATTAACTTCGAAAGCTCCACCAGCTCTATTTTGTCTGTTGCATTTGAGGCTTACATGGTTTGACATTTCTTAATGAGGTTTTTCGTCTCTTGGGATAGCTTACCAATGTCCTATCTAACGACTGTACCCCCGACTTCCATTGGACACTCTTTAATGATACTGGTCAGATTATCATTCATTGTGTCAACGCTAAGGTCGGTTTCCTCGCTTAAAGCCGCGTGCCTATTCTGAAGTAAAACTCTGAATTGCTGTACTTTCCCTCTCAGAGCTAGTTCATTAATCGGCTTCTTGCATATCAGTTTCTGCCGTCCCTTCCTCAAGTCTAGGTGAATTCGAGATCTTACTATTCTATGGTCACTGCATCGAATCGTCTTAACTACTTCCACATCCTGTACAATGTCCGGGTGGGTAGACATTATGAATCTATTTCATTTTTAGTTTCGCCATTAGGACTCATCCATGTCCACTTACAAGTAGCCCGTTTTCTGTAGAAGGTATTCAAGATCCGTAAATTATTGCGTTCTGCGAACTGTACTAATAACTCCGTAGAGCCGATGCCATGTTCCCCAACTTTATGATATGCAGCCTGCTTCTTGCCTACATTTGCATTAAAGTCGCCCATCAGTACAGTATACTGTGTCTTTACCTTACTCATTGCCGATTGTACGTCTTCGTAGAAGTGTTCAACCATTTGATCATCACGGCTGGGTGTAGGCGCGTAGGCCTGCACCACCTTCATCTTGTACCTCTTATTAAACACAATTACGATACTTGGCAACCTCTCATTAAAGCTATAGTATTCCTCTATATTTCACTGTATTGCACTGTTCTTCAGCACTGTATAAGCCTCATGTGTCCTCCTATTATATGCAGCGATGACGTAGAGGTAGAGCATCAGCCTCGTATACAAGAGGTCCATGGTTCGAATCCCGGTGCCGCACAATTCCCAACCGGATTAAAAAAATTCGCCATCTCCCGCTAAAGGGAACCATGTGTGGATGCGAAGCAGCGGGGAGATAATTAGCTTGAGCGGGAGGAACGTCGCCGCTCTCATTCCACGACAGCGGTCCGGGCGCTCATCGCGGCGCTGCACAGAAGAGAGAATGAGGGGCGCACGCTCTGTCATTTTCAACGGCGGAACTATCGTGGCGCCCCCAGCGGAGTATGCAGCGGTCACAGCACCTGTCGTGCGCGCCGCTCCGTAGAGGATTCCTACAGGAAATGACGGGGGGGACCGTAAGAGAGGAGAGAGAGGGAACGTGCATCCGCTGTGGAGGTGTGGGACGCGGCTCCGTAGAGTAGAGGATTCCTAGAGGAGAGAGGGGGGGATAGGGCGCATGCGCTGTGGGGGGGGTGCGGGAACCGCTCCGTAGAGTAGAGGAAGGGGGTGAGCGTAGTAGCGAGAGGGGGAAAGGACGCGCATGCACTGTGGTCGTGTGGGACGCGGGAAGGAGGGACGGACTAAGCCCCCCTCCAAACACATGCAAGCAAGATCAAGGAATGGGGTCAACCTGGGCGACAGACACCACCTGCCTTGCCATTGCTAAGCAGCCTCTCTGTGCTCTCGGCCATGACTCTGATGACTGTTGTAGTGGTTGACGGCCTTCATATTACTACAGTGTTCTGGTTCGCATAATGGGTGCTTCCCTACTTCATGAAAGTGGCCGGACGCGGGACGGGAGACGCGGGACGCGGGAGGGACGGACAAAGCCCCGAGCATAAGATGCTTCGCATCTAAAAATCCGCGTGATGACGGAATTATGTAAAAAGGCCTGGGGTGCAGCCTCACTGGCGACCACAGCCGGCAATGCACTCCCTCACCAGAGCAGGATTTGCCACCCTGGTGCAGTACTTGGCCAATACCTCTCACATGAATACACCAATTAACTGCAGAAGAGTTGATAGGCGGGCTAGTTGGTATACATTCATTATGACAACTTGGCAGCGCACACAAACGGGACGAAGTTCGAAGGTACACAGACAAGCGCAGACTGAAACTTGGGATTTAATCGTAGTAGATATATGCAAGAAAAAACACAAGGGGGGAAAAAGGGTTACAAGGGGAAGGGTCAACGTACATCGGGTGTCGTCGATGAACGCAATCTCACAATCTAAAGGCTGCCTTGCACTTGTCCACCCATTGTTCAAAGTGTGGTTGTGCACCAGAATTTCCACGCACCTCTTTTTGCATACCCACCATGACGCAAGCACCATGGAGATTGCTGAAGCCATTTTATAAAGAACAGTGATATCTGTATCACTTCACCCTCGGCGTCGCTTTTAGATTGTGAGATGGCGTTTCTCGGCGACAACTGATGTTCGTTGACCCCTTCCCCTTGTAACCCTCTTTCCCCCTTTTGTTTTTTTCTTGTATATATATCTGCTACGATTAAATCCCAAGTTTCAGTCTGCGCTTGTCTGTGTACCTTCTTACTTCGTCCCGTTTGTTTGCGCTTCAAAGTTGTCAAAATGACACCAATTAACACTCGGCCCTCAGTCCCCAGCGGCTGCGAAGCAACTGACCAAGGCGATGGTCAGACCTGCGACGCAGCCGAGGGTGCTTAGAATCTCTGGGTCCGGACAGGCCGCCATTGGAATCTGAACTTGGCTGCGTTTAACACTAGAACTTTATCTAGTGAGGTGAGTGTAGTTGTGCTACTCGAGGAATTAGAGGGTAATAAATGTGATGTAATAGGGCTCAGTGAGGTTAGGAGGACACATTCATCTTGTATATGTTTTACCAAATATCCATAGTACATGTAATCTTGGGTATGTATTCATCTATGCTCCTGTAACGGCCTCTGTTGTTTGAGTTATGTGTGTTTAGAAAGGGGTGTGAGGCTCAGTCAGGCATTCATTCCTTTTTGTCACCCTCCTTGACAAGACAAATGTACATTTGTTATTTGTCGTTGTCTGAAATAAAAATATGAAATATGAATCCCAATGACTTGACGAAAGCTCAATGATATCCCGGGCAAGCATTTTGTCGACTTCTTTCTGAATAAAGTGGCGCTCGATAGAGGAAACCCGATATGGCCGCTGGTGCACCGGATTTTCATCGCCTGTGTTAATCCGATGCTTTACGACGGTCGTTTGACCTAGTGGTCGGTCGTGCAGATTAAATATGTCTTGGTACGACGCAAGACGCCCACGAAGCGTGTTCACATGCTCGGCCGGGAGACCAGAGGTGATCATTTTTGTTATTTGTTATGCATTCTAGTGTAATGCCCAACTCAAGACTGGTAGGTGATGGTGTATCCTTTGACATAAAAACTTAGCGCAATTACAGAGGAGACACACAAGCAAGAAACACGAGGGACTCGTCTTTAATGTGTGTCTTTAATGTGTGTCTCGTCTTTAATTGCGCTAAGTTTTTATGTCAGTATGCACCAACTAGGCTCTCAAAAAGTCCTCCTAAGGTGTGTCCTCTGCTAAGGCGGAGGTGTGGTAGTCGCAGGCCGGGGCAAGGCTTCGAAGGGATGTCCCGGAGAGGAGAGCACTTGAGAGCAAAGTCCAATGTTCACAATATGGAGACATGCTGCGTTGTCCTTCATACTGACAATCGTGTGTGGGAACGTAACATTGAGCGAATAGAGGTAGCGTTGATTCACACGACATAGAAAGAGAAAACAAATTTATTTAGAACGCCTGCAGAGACGATTAGGCGGCTCCCTCCAGGTAGGAAGTAGCCAGGGAGCAAGACCTCGAGAAGCACAACGCACGAGGCTGACGTAAAGGCCGCGTCACACGCCATAATCGTTTGGCGCTACTGACACCCTTCATATTCGTCAGTCAGCAGCCGCTTCTTTTCGGCACGTCACCTTTTCGAGGATGCCAAGCTTACTTCCGTTGCCTTTCCAGGTCACTTTTACCTGCGTCCTTTGTTCCAGACTGCTCGGTTCGTGCCAAGTAGCTGCAGAAGATCCACCTCCAGGGCGGCCGCCATGGTTGCACAGGATGTCAAGATTGTAGCCAGTCGGGCAGTTCATCTGGCAACATGAATCCAGCACAACTACGTTTGACGCTACTAACACCCTTCATATTCGTTTTACACCAGCCGCTTCTTTCGGGCACGACACCTTTTCCAGGATGCCAAGCTTACGTCCGTTGCCTTTCCAGGTTAGTTTCCTGAAAGGTGCTACTTGTGTTAAATCCAATCATAATTGCTTGTTGTTGGTGTCGTGCTCACGACACCAAAATGACGTGTTTAAGCGATTTTCGGCCCTTGCATCTGAAATGTGTTAGGCCTTGTCTGCGTTAACACTAATGCTATCAGGTGACGTTGAGCCAAATCCAGGACCGATGGCTGAAGCTCAAGAAGAGGCATTTTGTGCTGCTGTAGATGCAATTAAGAAATTGGAAAAAGCGCAACCAAGCTTGCTTTCTGAGCAAACTAGTGTCAAAGCTGGTCATACTTCTACTCTGAAGAAGACTGATAAGCTAGAAGAAAAGCAGGTAACATTTCTCGCTTAACTTAATATTTCGAAAAAGAAGCAGTAAGCCGCCGAAGGTGAAATTAAGTTGTTTAACGCAAAGATTGCTGCGCTAATCAGTGCTTCCCTGTGCGGAAGCAGCTCGGGTGGGGTCGAAGCTAGTCCTAGCGCCCTACGCAGTGTGTCTGATAGTTTGGCCACTATTTCTTCTCGGTGCCTTAACACTGAGAACAGAATGCGGCGCTCAAACCTGCTTTTCTTTGACATTGCAGATGACTAAAAAGAAGACTGGGCAATGGCGGAGCAGAAAATTGTAGAATTCTGTTCACAAAAGCTTGTCATTAACTTATCAAGCACTAATTTCGAAAGGGGGCATAGTTTAGGCAAACACGCTGACAGCAAAAAGAGGCCTATCATTGCGAAAATTACCCATTAGGATAAAGAGCACATCTTGTCCGCTGCAAGAAAGCTTCTCTCATTTTTTTCCTTTCCTTTTTTTTCTTTTTTTCCGTTTTTTTGTTTTATTGTGATTTTTAGTAGGTTTTAATACTAACATACACTTCATTTCGGTGCGTAATCTTGAGATATGTCTTCGATTTTGTGACTTGTCTAAGTAAATGCCAATTTAGAAAATTTGTTCACTTTTTGAAGGCGGTTGTATAGTCACAATACACATGTTTTATAGCCTTCGTTTAGTTCCCGTTGTATTTTCGTTATCATTCTCACTGTTATGCACTTTATAATTTTCGACAATTTTTGCTTATTTTTTTCGTTAGTATTTAAGTTGTGCATGTTCATAATCTTTTCATGCTCCCCATATGCAATGCCCTGTTCGGCCTTTAAGGTATTTTGAATAAATGAATAATATCCGTCGGCCCCAGGTGGAGTAGGAAGACACGTTCATATACGTCAAAGCTCGACTGGGTAGGCGAATATACTCGGTGGAGCATAGCCTTCGCGGCGCAGGATCAGGAGGGTAATAGCAAGTGGTAGGGCGAGCTGAACAACACCTACAGAACAGTCAATGAGGGCGGAATGATCCGACAGAAAATCTAGTCGCAGAATGATTTCATGTGGGGAGTGGTCCAGGACGTCAGATAGAACAGAAGTATGACGTCCAGCAATAGTGACGCGGGCGGCACGCATCCCAGTGACAGCTGGTGTTGCACCATCGGGTACGCGGACTAAAGTGATCGGAGCAGGAGTGAGCACTTCTTTTAGTCGAACACGATGGCTGGAGCGCCAGTGTCAATGAGTGCTATTACCGGTGTACTGTCGAGATTTACTTTGATCAGGTTGTTGTGTACAGGTAGCGTATGCAGTGGAATTTCGGGTCGGGTCGCCAAGGCAGGCTCGCCTCTAGGTGCTGCGCCCGTTAGGTTTCCGAAGACTGGTGGAGGTAGGATGGTGAGTTAGAGCGGTGACGGATAGGTGAACGGGACCGGCGTCCCGATGGCGACGGGGAGCGGTTTGGTCATGCGGGCATGGATGGCCGCGGGACATATCAGGTGCACTTGGTCGTCCGTAGTCAGGTATTTTGACTGGGCAAAGCACCTGAAGTCCTGTATAGGCCAGTATCTGGCACACAGCGGTCTCGACTAGAGAAATCGTTGCGCGAGAATCGTCTGGAGCAGGAACTTGATTAGGAATTGGTGATGCGGCCTCCATTTTCCGTCGGACGATGAGCAAAACACTGTCGGATGCTGCAGGGACTGGTCGTAAATGGGCGTCCTCGCAGGTAGATGTTGCAGTCGTGTTGCGAAGACCCGAAAAAGTGTGAAGTAATACGACGACTGTTTGCGTCTTCATAGTGTCGGCATTCATTAATGACGTTGTCCCGTGTCGATGAGTTTCGAAATACGACGAGAATAAAGGAATCATACGAGATTTCTTCAGGAAGTGCGTCCTTTTCAGATTCCGGCATCTCGTCATCAACCTTGCGGCAGAGGGTGAGTACATCTTGAATGTATGTCACGTATGACATGGTGCAGGACTGAGTCGGTACACGAGTTCTTTCTGCACGGCATAACGACGCCCAATGGGCTTGCCGAAGAGAACGATGAGTTTTTTGTTTACAGATATCTCAGCTCGTGATCTCTTCGTCGTCGCTGGAAAACCAAACTTTAGCCGTTCCCTCAAGGTAAAAATGGATAATGGCCAACATGAGCGTCGGGTCCCAGTTGTTCAGTACGCTCACCCGTTTTTTAGTGCTGAAGCCATTCCTCGACATCAGTGCTGCCGTTGCCGGAAAAGGTTCCTGGGTCACTCGGTTGGGCCAGGATGACAGCTCTCTTAGTGGCGCCTGGATGCGGCGCTGCGGGTTCCTGCGCGGTTGGACGAGGCGCGGTTGGTGAAGTTTACGTTAATTTCTGGTTCTCGCCTTGAGCAGGCATTGGAGAGGGTTCCAAGCAACGCCCGCTGCATAGAATTGTCGTGGTTGTTGTTTGTGGGAGGACCCGCTATCTCCGCCACAGTGTTAAGGGGGAGAAAAGGCTTTTAAAAAAAGCATTTACAATCTATATACAGCACTCGAAGGCAGGCGCACAAGATGGAGCCCAGTCTGCAGGAGGTATCACTAAACATCGTCTTCCGCCCTATCGTGGCCGTGTATGGCGTCCCGTGGCAATATATATATATATATATGTATATATATATATATATATATATATATATATATATATATATATATATATATATATATAGTCAAGAAATGAAGGAGCACACTTACGAAAATTGCATATTTTTTTACTGGTTAACGTTTCGGCCGTGCCACGGCGAAACGTTAACGAGTAAAAAAATATGCAATTTTCGTAAGTGTGTCTTTCATTTCTTGACTATATGTGCACCGGACCCACAGAACTTTCTTTTTGAATCATATATATATATATATATATATATATATATATATATATATATATATATATATATAATAAAATGCGGGTGTTGTACGTCGAGAAAGGTTCAGACCTCGTAGCTTCGTGAAAGGCTCTTAATCAGGCAGGTCTAGCTACCGGCAAGCGCGAGCGACAACCACAGCTACCGATCGTCGTCGTCGTCTTCCGTACCAGCGGACCGTCTGCCATTCACATTCAGTACAATTACTCCCCGCACAATATGGAGCCATCCTGGCGACCTAGGGGCCAGTAAACACGGGAGGGTCGTAGCACTGCTTGAGTCTGGACACTTGGACAGCGACGACGACGATGGTCAGAAGATGGTTCCAGTGGCTCGATGAGGTAGTTGACCGGTGATGTTTTTTGAAGTATACGAAATGGGCCGTGGTACTTGGGGACCAACTTGGTGGAAAGGCCAGGAGTAGCAGAGGGGACACGCAGCCAGATGAGTGAGCCTGGATCGTAGGAAGTGGTGTTAGTTGATGCGTCGTGGTGGTGCTTCTGGCGCCCTTGGTCTTGTGTTGTGAATGACCGTGCCAGTTGGCGGCATTCTTCAGCGTATGTTGCGGCTTGGGATAGAGTCGTGGACTCTGAGGCGTCACGTCTGTACACAAGAATGGTGTCCATAGTGCAAGATGGTTCGCTTCCGTAAAGGAGAAAAAAGTGGAGAACCCATTAGTGCTTTGAATGGCGGTGTTGGAGGCGAACGTAATAAACGGTAATACTGGGTCCCAATTTGAGTGGTCTGACGAGATGTACATAGATAGCATGTCACCGAGGGTGCGGTTGAAGCGTTCGGTCATTCCATTGGTTTGGGGATGATAGGCGCTTGTGGTGCGGTGAACGACGCGGCACTCACGCAGCAATGCTGTGATGACGTCTAAGAGGAACACACGACAGCGATCACTTAACAACTCTCGAGGTGCTCCGTGACGAAGGACGAGATTGTGAAGAATGAAACTGGCAACGTATTTGTCTGTAGACGAAGGAAGGGGTGAAGTTTCGGCGTACCGCATGAGGTGGTCGACGGCAACGACGATCCAACGGTTACCGTCTGCAGTGCTGGGAAGGGGACCGTAGATGTCGAGGCCGACGCGTTCGAACGGTCGGGAGGGGCATGGCAAAGGTAATAAGGTGCCGGCGGCATGTCGAGGGGGAATCTTACGTCTCTGGCATGTGGGACAAGCCTGAACGTACTGTCGAATAAAACGGTACATACCACGCCAGTAATATCGGAGCTTGATGCGAGAATATGTCTTTAGGAAACCTGCGTGGCCACATTGGGGGTCGTCATGGAACGTGGAACAAATTTCCGACCGCAGGTGACGTGGAATGACGAGTAGCCACTGAAGGCCACGAGGTGTGTAATTTCGTCGGTACAGCACGTCTTCGCGAGTGGTGAAGTGCTCCGCTTGCCGACGCAACGTGCGGGAGTAGAGGAAGAAGCGGTCCGACCAGCCAGGATGTCCAGAATGGAAGCAAGCTACGGGTCCTTGCGTTGCTCGGATGGCATGTCAGAGATGGTAAGTGTAGTGGTATCACAGATAGTACTTGTGCAGCAGGCAGCGTCCGTAGAAAGGGGCGAACGGGAGAGGGCGTCGGCGTCTGAATGTTTGCGGCCGGAGCGATACACCACGCGGATATAGTACTCTTGTAGACGTAACGCCCATCGTGCAAGGCGACCACTTGGATCCTTTAGTGACGACAACCAGCAAAGGGCGTAGTGGTCCGTCACGACGTCAAAAGGGCGCCCGTAAACGTAAGGCCGAAATTTCTCTATCGCCCAAATAATCGCGAGGCATTCCTTTTCAGTGACGGAATACTTGCTTTCGGCTTTGTTTAGAGTGCGGCTTGCGTAGGCAACAACGTACTCTTGGAAGCCATCTTTCCGCTGCGCAAGAATAGCGCCTAGCCCGACACCGCTAGCATCTGTGTGGATCTCTGTTGGTGCAGATGGGTCATAGTGTCGCAGAATAGGCAGCGACGTGAGGAGGCGGGCAGCTCGTCGAAAGCATCGTCACAAGTAGGAGACCACGCCGAAAGATCACTAGAGCCAGCGAGGAGCTTGGTCAAAGGAGCGATGATGGTCGCGAAATTGCGGACGAAGCGCCGGAAATACGAACAAAGACCAATGAAGCTTGGGAGCTGTTTGATGGTAGTCGGTTTGGGAAACGCTGAAACGGGTGTAAGTTTGGCAGGGTCAGGGAGAATGCCGTCCTTCGAAACCACGGGGCCTAGGATCGTAAGCCTTCGAGCGGCGAAGTGGCATTTCTTCAGGTTGAGTTGCAGTCCCGCGGCCGAGTGGCAGGCGAGAACTTGCTCGAGGCGAGTTAAATGGGTCGAAAAATCGGTGGAAAAGACTACAATGTCGTCTAAAGAACAAAGGCAAATATTCCACTTAAGGCCTCGAAGGATCGTGTCCATCATTCGCTCGAAAGTAGCAGGGGCATTGCAGAGGCCGAACGGCATGACTGTGAATTCATAGAGCCCGTCGGGCGTGACAAAAGCAGTTTTTTTCTCGATCGGCCTCCGCCATGGGTACCTGCCAGTATCCAGAGCGCAGATCTAAGGAAGAGAAATATTCTGCTCCCTGAAGGCAGTCTAAGGCTTCGTCGATACGCGGCAGAGGATAGACATCCTTGCGCGTGATTCGGTTGAGACGCCGGTAATCCACGCAGAACCTGATGGATCCGTCATTTTTCTTCACCAGCACAACTGGAGAGGCCCAGGGACTGCTGGAAGGTTGGATTATGCCGCGTTTGAGCATGTCGTCGACCCGTTCATCGATGACACGGCGTTCGGCAGTTGACACGCGGTATGGACGCTGTCGCAATGGTGCCTGTTGACCGGTGTCAATACGGTGAACAACAGCTGACGCTCGACCCTAAGAAAGGCTGGTCGTGGTCGAAGGAGGCTCGAAAGCGCTGGAGGAGCTTGACCAGCTCTTCCTGCTGCCCAGACGTGAGGTTGGAATCTATAGATTTGCAGAGTACATCCATAGGGACACCGGCCTCAGTTGCAGGTGTAATGGTACAAGTCGGTAGTGGTGCCTTGTCTGGCACCACTACCTGGATGAGGGCCTGATGGGTAGAAAGGAAATCCCATCCTAGTATGACGTCGTAGGATGAGTGGGCCAGAACGACAAACTTGACCGCATACCAAACATTCTGAATACGAGCTGTGCACTGAGCCGCAGGCGCAATGTAATGCGAGGTCGCCGTCCGCAGGGCAAGATTGTTAAGCGGCGTAGTGACTTTTCTCAAATTGCGACACAGTTTTTCCCTAATTACAGAAACGACGGCGCCTGTGTCGACAAGTGCACGCACGGCGACACCTTCTATGAGCAGATCAATTTCGTTGGGCGGATAAAGGAGGTCTTGAAGAGTTCGACGACAACGCAGTTTTTGCCTCCGGAACTGCGGCTATCAGTTTTCCTCTGGTGTGAGGCTAGTGCGGCGATGCATCGGGGAGGTGGATCGGCGACGGGGCGAAGATGACCGGCGGGAGTCGAAAGGGCGTCTTGGCGAAAACGAGTCGGTGAGAGGAGAAGAAAGTCGTTGGCGATGCTGGGCAGCTTGATAATTTGTGGAAGTCCCACCATCCTGAGGCTGGAAGTTGCGACGGCGACAGTAGCGTGCTATATGCGCCACAATATCGCACGCAAGACATATAGGCCGGTTGTCGAAGGTACGCCATGGGCTAACGACAGAAGGTCCGGAGGGCGCAGTAGGATGGGGCACCGTGCGTGTGGACGGCGTCGTCGTGTAGAACCCGGTGACCCGGTAGGCGCCAGAAACAGGTGAGGGCGGTGGTCTGGAAACGACGGCAGCGTACGTCAGCGGTGTAGTTACAGGTGGCGATGGGGGTAGTGCCTGCGCGACTTGGGTCTCAATGACCTGGCTTAGACGTGGGTCTAATGATGCGACTGGCTCGGTTGTTTGGGCGACGAGAGAAAGTTGACGCGCAACTTCCTCGCGAATGTACTGCTTGATCTGTGGCAGTAAAACTGTGGGATCAGCAGCGACGTCGTTGACAAGGGCGGAAACCTCAGCCGTATCTTCGGCTGCACGGCGCATTGAGACACGTTGCTTTCGCAACTCGTCATACGACTGACAGAGTTGGACCACGTCGGCGCCAGTTTGAGGATTTTTAGCGACGAGCATTTGGAACGTATCGTCGTCGACTCCTTTCATGATGTGCTTGATTTTGTCGAGTTCTGGGAGAGATGGGTCGACGCGCTTGCAGAGAGACAACACATCGTCGATGTAACTTGTAAAGGTCTCGTCCCTGCGCTGCACTCGACTACGTAGACGTTGTTCCACGCGAAGTCTGCGCACGGCGGGACGTCCGAAGACCGCGGCGATGGACGTCTTAAAGGTCGACCAGTTGGTGATTTCACCTTCATGGTTTTTAAACCAGAGGCTGGCCACATCAGCGAGGTAAAAGCGCACGTTCGTGAGCTTGTCGCAGTCGTCTCATTTGTTGGAAGCGCTTACTATTTCATTGTCGGCGATCCAATCCTCGACGTCATGCTCGTCGTTGCCACGAAATATGGGTGGGTCGCGTTGCCGAGGCACGCCAGTACAGAAGACTGTCGTTGCTGCGGCAGCTTCCGAACGGCTAGGATCAGTCATGGTGAAAGGCGATGGTAGCGTACGATTGCGAAGTTCCAGGTTGCCGGAAACCCCGGCTCCTCCACCACTTAAAGTGGGGGTGTTGCACGTCGAGAAAGGTTCAGACGTAGCTTCGTGAAAGGCTCTCTATCAGGTTACCGGCAAGCGCGTGCGCGAGCGACAACTACAGCCACCCATCGTCGTCGTCGTCTTGCATACCAGCGGAGCCTCTGCCACTTACATTCAGTACAATATATATATATATATATATATATATATATATATATATATATATATATATATATATATATATATATATATATATATATATTGCAACAGGCATGTTCTTCTGAAGATTTCAGGCACGGCGCCTATCAAGAGGTGCACGAAGGCGAGACAGCTTCAGCACAGGAAACAGGCCAAGCGCGCAACACACGAACGCCGTCGTCTTTCATCTCGCTGGCACAGAGCTGGCGGCGATGTGCACCGGTACAATCTCTCCTCGCACAAAAAGGAGCCATCCTGGCGACTTAGGGGAAAGACGCTACAGTTGGGTCGTAGCAGGGTTTAAGCCGCGTGACGTGAATGGTTTCGCTACCTCGGCGGCGATGGTCGGGCGATGGCTTGACCCGCTCGACGAAGTAGTTTACGGGAGATGTCTGCTCCAGTATGCGGTAAGGGCCTTGGCACCTTGACAAGAGCTTGGTAGAAAGACCGGGAGTTGTGGACGGGACCCAGAGCCGAACCAGCGTTCCCAGGGGAGTAATGGGCATGAAATGCAGAGGCGTCATGGCGGAATTTCTGGCGCGACTGACCTTGCGCAGTGAACGAGCGAGCCAGTTTACCGCATTCTTCGGCGTAAGCAGCAGCTTGAGAGATGAGTTTGGCTTCAGAAACGTCCGGTTGGTAGGGCAGAATGGTGTCCATGGAGCATGAAGGTTCGCGTCCATACAGAAGAAAGAAGGGAGAGAAGCCAGTGGTAGTTTGGGACGCAGAGTTATAAGCGTAGGTGACGAAAGGGAGTACGCGATCCCAGTTGGTATGATCTTCCGACGTGTACATTTCCACAATGTCCTCAAGGGTACGATTGAAGCGTTCCGTCATGCCGTTGGTTTGAGGATAGTACGCGGAAGCGGTGCGGTGTACAATGGGGCATTCTTTTTTCAGAACCTCGATGGCATTTGAGAGGAAGTCGCGGCCACGGTCGCTGAGTAATGCACGTGGGGCACCATGTCGCAAAATGAGATGACTTAGAAGGAACCAGGCGACTTCTTTCGCTGTGGCGGCTGGTAGCGCAGATGTTTCTGCGTACCATGTGAGGTGGTCGATGGCGACTATTATCCATCGGTTGTCATCAGTAGTGGTCGGGAGTGGACCGAAAAGATCGATTCCGACGTGGTCGAATGGTCGGGCAGGGCAGGGCAATGGTTGTAGAGGACCAGCGGTGCTGTGAGTAGGTATCTTGCGACGTTGACACGCAGGGCACGACTGAACGTACCGGCGAACGTATCGATACATGCCTCGCCAATAGTACCTCAGGCGAAGACGCGAGTACGTCTTGAACGTTCCAGCGTTACCGCACCGGGGGTCGTCGTGGAAGGCGCTGCAAATGTCCGTGCGCAAATGACGGGGGGATAACGAGGAGCCACCTGCGGCCGTCGGTCAGGTAATTACGACGATACAGCAAGCCATCACGAAGTGCAAAGTATTGAACTTGGCGAAGAAGAGTGCGTGAGACGGAGGTGGGGGGTGGGGAGACAAAATGTCAAGCAGAGAGGCGATCCAGCGCCGCGGGGCTCTCGGTGACAGATGGTACAATGGAGAGTTGGCGAGCCACTTCCTCACGAATATACTGCTAAATTTGTAGCAGCAAGGTGGAATATTTAGCGCTAGTGCTTCTGGCTTCCAAGGCTGAGAGTTCCACTGTGGGAATTCCGGCGCGACGGGTAGAAAGGCGTTCTTTACGCAGCTAATCAAAGCTTTGCCACAGTTCAATGACTTGCGCTACTGTCTGAGGGCACTTGGCTACCAGCATATGAAATGCATCGTCATCTATGCCTTTCAGTATGTGCGTTATTTTGTCAGAATCCGCCATAGATGCATTCACCCGCTTACAGGGGTCGATTACATCCTCAATATAACTTGTAAAGGTCTCACCATTCCTTTGGGCGCGAAGCTTCCGCACGCCTGGATGACCGAAGAACGAAGCGATGATTTCTTTGAATGCCGACCAGGTGGTGAACTCAGCTTCATGGTTGTGGTACCATAGCTTGGCCACATCAGTCAGGTAAAAGCTAACGTGCGTCAACTTAGCACAGCTATCCAATTTGTTGGGACCACTAACGCGCTCATACTCTACCAGCCAGTCTTCGACGTCAAGTTCGTCGGTGCCGCTGAACATCGGAGGGTCATGTTGACGAAGCATCCCAGCACACATGACCGATGTGGGTGCAGGTGGGGCTTGAGAAGGAGTGGCGTTCTCGATCATTTCGCGGGCAGATGGTAAAGTGCGATTGCGGAGCTCCAGGATGAGGAGAGGAACTACCCAGCAGCTCCACCAAATGCAACAGGCGTGTTCTTCTGAAGATTTCAGGCACGGTGCCTAGCAAGAGGTGACGAAGGCGAGACAGCTTCAGCACAGGAAACAGGCTAAGCGCAAAACACACGAACGTCGTCATCTTTCACCTCGCTGGCACAGAGCTGGCGCCGTTGTGCACCGGTGCAATATATATATATATATATATATATATATATATATATATATATATATATATATATGTGTGTGTGTGTGTGTGTGTGTGTGTGTGTTTGTGTGCGGCAAAGTGTTTCAGCAGATCCAGTGCTTTGTATCCGTTAAATATCACGGACAAACGTGCGAAAATGTTTATTTCTTCCAACGTACCGGCAGGAGCGCCTGCCTGCGCCTGACGAAGGCAGGCCCTCCTGCCGGAACGTTGGAAGAAATAAACATTTTCGCACGTTAGTCCGTCATTTTTCAACACACACACACACACACACACACACACACACATATATATATATATATATATATGGTAGAGACTCTCATGCAACGACCTATTTGATATGCGATGTGTGAGAGGGACCAGTGTACGTACGTTAAAATTAGGGTCCAGAAGAAAATGCTAACAAGGTACACTGCTTATAAGACACACCTTCTATAAATTAAAAGAACTGCTTTCCCGATCTATGTGTCGTATAAATGAGTTTAGCTGCGTACATATATAAATACCCAGGCAGCACAGAACGTTGGCCCGACGTCGGCAATTGATTGGCAGTTCCTGGCCCAAGAATGACCCAGGATTGACAACGTGCCACCAATAATGGCTATGCCAGCCCTAACAGAGCGCCAATGTTGCAGCAGCATTGACATCGTGCCGCCAATAACGGCTGTGCCAGACTGATAGAACGGACACATTGGGCCGAGTTATACCAGCAGCAACCAATATGATCTGAGCCATACAATTAGGCCGGCGTTATTGGCCCGTCTTTCGAACAATATTGCCGACGTCGGCTGAAGAGTGAACTTCGTTGGCATAACATCGGACCGTTATGTGCCAATTTTCGCGCCTGCTGCTTTTTGGCGCTCTTGTGGTCCCACTTCACACGCTGATTTTTCAAGTTTGAGAGAGTAATGTGCCGGACACAACATCACAAACATATGTTAGTCATTCAATCATACACAGCTCGTTGATTATGCATGATGGTAGGTTGAACTCGCGCAAGACTATTTAACCGAGAAACGTGTACGACGAGACCTGTACGACGAAGCAACCGCGCATCCCGCTGTCGTTCGCAACGCAGCCGTGAACGTGCGCTGGACGTCGAATCGGACGCAACTCGTGTAGTGTGTCCTGCTTGCTATCGCCGCAACTGATTTGGATCGGTTTCGCGTTCACAGCGCAGTACCGGTGTACGGCACTTGTAGGTGCTTGACGTGTGGCAAGTTGGGGTTACCTGTTGAATATGAGCATTACAGTGATTGAATCGTACAATGTATGCAGTGACCGTAACCTGACACACCCACTAACGCATACAGTATATTCATGCAACGACCACACGAATTCCCTACAACACCACTGCGAACGGATGGTGTGGCGGAGTGCGTGGACGTCGGGCACCTTATCTTCGCGCCGGCTCGTTGCGAGATCGCATTTCGTTATTCAGCGTTTCTTTCTTTCCTTTTTTAATACATTGTTTCTATATACCCTACTCTGCCTAAAACAGCATTTTTCGCCGTACGTAGACATAACTGCACACACAGTACAACGCAAAGGAAAAGAAAAACGTGTCCATGTACATAGAACGTAACACTCCGAACCGTTAATAACAAAAACCACGCACGCTCATGGCGACAGTGCTACTTTGATTAAATACAGAACCGGAGAGGCCCCCGCAGCACCGCCTACTGTTCTATTTAAATAGATGGAAAGAGGGGAGCAATTCGCACATATCTAGCGAGCTGGTTCCTGAAAAGTGGAAAATTTTATTTTAGACCCGGCCGCTATCCTTTGTTACTATTTTATTGTTTCCTGGTGGCGCTAAGGCTAGCTGTCTTTCGGGAGATAAGTGGACGTGCACATATTATTCGGATAATACGTCTCCCACGAAATGGGGAGAATCTTTTGGCAGGGGGGTGTTAGGTCTGGTCATTCAAACTTAAAGGCATGTTTATGATTAAATCTGGGAACCTACGAGTGTTGCAGTTAACGCAACCAACGAGCTGGCGTGAGTGTCTGTTCGTGGTATACTACCAGTCTACTGAAGACTGTTGTCCATGCTCTCAGAAGCTGTGTATTTGGGCATGGGCTCTGTTTAAGTTTCTTTCACACCGTGTCTTAGCGTATTTCAATCCTTATCTTTCATGTTTCCTTTCTCCAGACTCAGTGTAGAAGAGCAAACAGGACTGTTGTGCTGATTGACGTGTATATTTGTCGTAATTATCAGATATACTTGTGTATGCGACTCTGTGCCATATGTGCCTCCAGGAGGTCCTAATCAGTGGCAGTGTTGAACACATCTACAATGAATGAATGATAATAGAAGGGTGCAAGCCAAATTAGCTGGTGCATATCGCTCTTGCCATATTGACATTATATATATTCATCTACACAAATCGAGTTCTCATTGAGTCTTCATATTCATCTATTATAAGAACATGCTTCCTTAAGACTTTTAAAACTGCAACAACCATTTTCACGTTTACCTTGACATGCAGATAAGTTATTAACCTTATCTGTATTCGCAAATTTTCAATTGGCCACTGTTGCCATAGAGGCAGTCCAATTTATTAGCCACAAAAGGCACAAAAATGCAAGATGGGCACTTTGTAGTTAAAGTCAGTGGCGTAGACAGTGATTGGCGCACCGGGCACGTGGCCCATCGAGCATAAAATAACACATACTTGACACCAAAAACATCCCCCCCTTGCCCATCCACCACACAAATTTCTGCCCAACCCACTGGTTAAGCACCCACGATTTAAAAAATTGTCAAGGTTTTTCCAGCTGATGCTTGAAAACCGTGATTTTTCCCAAAGGAAACAAATATATTACCTTAGCCAGTGTTGAAGAAATGTGTAAGTTTTAAGGGCTCGTTTGCTTTGTTAAACACAATATTAATGAGAATTAAAAGACAATGATGCCAAGGAAAGTATAGGGAATGTTATTAGAAGTAATTGTAATGTAAATGCGGAAAAAGAAAAGTGGACGAAAAGATAACTGGCCGCCGGCAGGGACCGAACCTGCGAACTTCGAATAACGCGTCCGATGCTTACCACTGAGCTATGGTGGCGGTCATCCCTCCGTCCACTTTATGGGGTATGTATGTGCATTTAAGGTAGGTCACCACCTTCAAAAACGCATTTTTTGAAAAAAAATGAGTTGTTGGGATTTTTTATTTTCAAGTTCCCTGTCCATTCAAGAAGATTTAGAAAAAAATAATGCAGTTATATTAAGCCATTTGAAAGTTATGACCATTTTTTCAACACCTGCTGGACACATCCGAAACTCAAGGATTCCGATTCCACATCTACCATCTCGGCACAAATGTTTTTTCGCGTACATATTACGTAATGCTAAGGTGTTTAAGAACATTCTAAAGCTTGTGGAACATGATGTTTTCAATTTATTTTTAAATTTCCTCTACTCGGCTGCGGCACTCTATTTTTTAAGTTGCGCGTGCTCTCACTCGGCAGTCTGTGTTCTTTTTGTGTGCCATTTCGAGCTCTTGGACTTAGTTCTGGCTTTTCAAGGAGAAACTTATAGTGCTTCATGAAACATGGCGAAGTATAGAACAAAACAGAAGCGTTTACGCAAGTTAGGGAGTCAATATTCGAATTCATTGTTAAAAGCAGCGCAAAAAAACGAAACACAAGATGAAGGAGGACACAGGACAAGCGCTGAACTAGCAACTGTCATCTTTATTCAAAAGACGAGAATAAATACACGCAGTTTCGCTGCGTGCGCACCCTCTACACTGCATATAATTGTCACGTGTTTTCAAGTAGGTTGAATTCACAATCGTGAAGATAGATGGATCGGGCGGAAATGCAATTATCATGGTTTTTCTTTATGTGGAACGTTTCGATGATTTCACGTGATCTCTGATCCATGTGCCTGAAGATGACATGCGTTCTATCAAACAAAGGTTTACAACCACAGTCGCGACAATGAGAAGACAAATGTGAAGTGGGTGTGCCCTTCAGAGTATTGCTGTGTTGGCGAAGCCTTTCGCTCAGGCAGGCGCCAGTTTGTCCTATATACATTTTGTTACATGTTAACGGATTACTGTACACCACACCACAAGCGCACGTTACAAACCGAGTGCGATGCTTAACGGAGCACGCATTCTTTTGTGATAGGCCTGTCTTCGTTCTATCCACAGCGGCGCATGCTCTCCCAACCTTACCGCGAGCGGAGAACACAACATCTACGTCAAAGCCTTTTGCAATCTTTTTAAGCCTGTGTGATAGTCCGTGCACATACAGAATGACAGCGAAATTCTTAGGCCTATTAGTGGAGCTTGTGCGTTGCCCGGGCCGTGCTGCAGATGGCTTTAAAGATTTTAGCAACCTGAGGGAAACGCATGATAGGTTTGAACCTGGGAAGCCGGCTTTTTCTAATCGAGCTACTTGTTCCTGAAAGCTGGCCTCGACCTTATGGTGGCAAGATTTCTTTAGTACAGAACTTAACGAATTGAAGACAATGCCGTTCTTCACTATCTTGGAATGTCCTGACGAATAGCTCAAGAGCGATTTCTTTGCATGCGGCGAAAAACACCAGCATAGATGGTCCGGTTCGAGAAACAGACACAGATCTAAAAATCTAATAGTGCCATTAACTGGCAATTCAGTCGTGAACAGCAACCCAAGGGCATTGTCTTTGAATATATTCAGTACGTCACTAATTAGGGAAGCATAAGCGTCACCCGGTAAAATGATTAAAAAATCATCGACGTAACGACATATCTTAATAACCAGACCGTGCGCTTGTGGTGTGGTGTACAATATTCCGTTAACATGTAACAAAATGTATATAGGAAACTCGCGCCTGCCTGAACGAAAGGCTTCGCCAACACAGCAACCCTCTGAAGGGCACACCCACTACACATTTGTCTTCTCATTGTCGCGACTGTGGTTGTAAACCTTTGTTTGATAGAACGCATGTCATCTTCAGGCACATGGATCAGAGATCACGTGACATCATCGAAGCATTCCACATAAGGAAAAACCATGATAATTGCATTTACGCCCCATCCATCTATCTTCATGATTGTGAATTCAACCTACTTGAAAACACGTGACAATTATCTGCAGTGTAGAGGGTGCGCACGCAGCGAAACTGCTTGTATTTATTCTCTTTTGAATAAAGATGACAGTTGCTAGTTCAGCGCTTGTCCTGTGTCCTCCTTCAACTTGTGTTTCGTCTTTTTGCGCTGCTTTTAACAATGAAGTACAACCAACTCGCCCAGTTTTTTTACGCTGTTGCAATATTCCAAGTGTGGACCCACTGTGGAACACGGGGATGAGAGTCAGCTGGAGATACGAAACGAGCTAGGAAAAAATGTGTGCTTCATCTCGCTCAAAAGAAAATTATGCCGCTTCAAAAGAGGTCCCAAGCTATAAGCCTGGTGAATTTCAGGTCTATTGAATGTTTCTTTGTTTCATAGACATTCGGTTCAAATCTTTAAAGCCATTTTTCTCAAAATGACATTTTTTTCTTCCTACAGTTACGCGAACAATGATAACCGTCTTTCTAATAAATATTTTCGCATAAAAGTTTTTGTGCTGTTTCTTTATAGGTGGAGCTGTGCATTCAAGCAGAATTATTGAAAACTAGCAGTAACTTTTTGTACAGTGGCCAACTGTGTGCAAAGCAAACCTGCCAAATATCAACGTTTTCAGTATTTTTACGATAACACACCCAAGCTAAAACATATGTTGATCATGGAGGTTAGATGCACAGAATGTTGTCCTCACTACGTAGTTGCCAAGTCGCGTTTGAATTGCAACAAGAGTGTTTTAGATATGACTGTTGGCGCAACATGCATATTTTGGCACATTTTGATTTTTATAAATTTTATGTTTTCGATATTTATCTATTTCATAATCCTAAAGCTTAAATTTACCGAAGCCCTACAATCCAAAACCATAATTATAACTTTCGACCAAAACTGTAAAAGTTTTTCTCGAAGGTGGTGACCTACCTTAAATGTGGGAGCGTCAGTCAGCGCCGCCTGTTGTCATTGCGGGTAGTGTGGAACACTCTTTTTTGCCTGTTTGGCGTCACGTAGCACGTGATCTTATTACAAGCTGGCAGCTGACTAATAATCCCTCGCATACTACCTAAAGGCATCAAGTCTTCCAGAACAAGACCCTCACTATGAATGAAGAAAAGTGTAAGTTTTAAGGGCTCGTTTGCTTTGTTAAACACAATATTAATGAGAACTAACAGACAATGATGCCAAGGAAAGTATAGGGGATGTTATCAGAAGCAATTGGTATGTTAATGTGAAGAAAGAAAAGTGGACGAATTGGTAACTTGCCACCGGCAGGGACAGCCAGTGTTGCCAGAAGTCGGCCCACCTGATGTGCAGCTAACGTAAAGAAGAGGCCCTGCTTCTCGAGCTAATAATATTTAGGGTGCTCATCGTCAATGCAGAGATACCATCATGCAACCAGGAAAGGGCACACCTGCAGTAATTTGTTCACACTTCAAGTTTTCCACTTTGTCGAAAAGCCTGGCTACGTGAGCACTGCATCCAGTGCCAAGAGGCAGCTATGATAAGGTCGCACTCACAAAACAGTGACCAGCTGAGAAGAAGCAATGGCATGCAAACCATCGAAAACATAACGCCCTAGAAAGGAGCATCAATCACTCTTGCAGTGGATAAAAAACTGATAACAGCTGAAAGTAGCCGTGCTGATCTTCCAGCCATGTATGATAAGGGAACACGGAGAAAAGACCTTGAAGATACGCCGTCAGCAGATGACAAAACCAGAACAGACCGAGCTTTCTCTTCAGCATACGAACAATCTTCAGCTGATAAGGCGGGTAAGTCACTGGCACGAACAAGTGCACGAGGGAGAACTGTCACATGAGGTTGTCAGCAGTGTGAGGACACATAGTAAAGTAACAGTAGAAAGAACAACAGAAAAACCGCCAGGCCTGCGCGGAACGCGCAGCACAGTCACAACGAAAGCTGGAAGAGCACCATTTCTAAAACCCATTGCAATCTATCTTGGGGCTACTAATACAAGTACGCTTGCAAGGTACCCACTACTCCATTAATTGATTCGGTGGCTGATGACGACGAAGAACATTGGCTGAGCCTTTTGTAATGGGTTGGAAGCATTCAACGACCCCCTCGTAATGCAATTCATATTGTGTGATGCCTGGTTACACAAATGACATTCTGTGACGCCTGGTTGTCGTTTCACTCTTCTGCGACGTTATACTGTGAATGTTAACGCGGTACCTTCCCGACATAATGCTTGTACAGGGTTTTTGTGCGCCAGGTTTTCGAGCACAGGCATGGCTCAGTGGTAGAACACTGGGCTGGCACGGAGCGGACCCAGGTTCGAACCCCCGTTCCATCCTGAACATTTTTTCTTAAAGTTTTTTTCCTTATTCGTGCGATAGCGGTTACGGACACCGGCGGCGGCGGCGGACAACTACGGCCCCCTTATTGCGATCTCATAACAGCTTTCGGTGTAAAAGCAACGCAAGATACACCATGCTGCTCAGTTCTTGCTTTGCGTACAAATGAAGCTAGCAAAAAGTGGAACACTATATAAAAGCGCCACAGTCAATACCTGCAAATTACCGTTTTCAGAATAATACAAACCACCGAAGAAGCATGCAAAGAGCTATCCTACGAAGGCAAATATAGAGCCACTGAAGCCTGTGTGGCCCTTACCGAGACAACACCACATCTAAAAGGAGAGTCTTGCAGCCATGTCAGCAGTTCAGGCAGAACACTGAAAAGTAACAAAAACATACGTTCAATGCATTTGCTGCATGAGAACGTTAAAGGAATGTATGTATGTACACAAATGCCGGAAGCACCGATGGAAAGAAAGCCATTACTCAAATCGGGCTCTTCCTCCATGAACCGACAGATGATACTCACACCTGGATCCTCAACAATGGCTTCGTACAACTCTTGAATGTACCCTCAAATGGGCTGACACCAAGCGGATGAGACAGGACGGCAGAATACAATGCGACCATAGCCGTGCGCGTGGGTGGAGGGGCAGAGGGGGGGGGTGTAAATTTCAGTCCTATACATTGTCATAATAGGGACAGGGGCGCTGTGACTCGGGGGGGGGGGCACATTCAGCCCCTACATTGACCTAATACGGGGGGCTGCTGCGTCGGTCCTTCGCCCCCACTGAAGGGGTACCTTGCGCACGCCTATGACTGCGACACAATCAACACGTCAACCACGAACCACGGATGCCCTCTTGAACACCTAACCCAACTGGCTCCAACTCGACATTCCCAAACAAAATCTCGACTTCCCAGACAACAAGATTGTTCCGACAACCTGTCGTTCCTTCGCCGTTCTGCGAAACAAAGGTATACACACACCTGACTCATCGTAATGTTCTTCAAATTATCTTGCTTCAAGGCTTATAGACACTGGCAATGACTTGGAGTGTGTTTGAAATTAGGGAGACAGAGGAGATTGGCGGGGGTGCGTGTACATGGTATTCTTCGGATAAACAAGCAATGGCCCGCATGCTCATCTTTGATAAGCTTTTGCTTCTGCCCCATCCGTTATAGTCGCTTTGACATTTTAACGTAGTTGAACTACGTGAAAGGCATGAAAAAAGTAATACTGAGAACAGTAAATAAGTGTGTTATCTTTCAGCCTTCTTTTAATTATTGCAGTACTTACACTGTGTAACAAATGAAACACCAAAATGTTGCTTTAGTGACTTTGTGTGTATTTTTTAGAAAAAATATCCATACGGTGTTTCTGCTAGCTTTCCACGTGAGTGGCTGTAGCCAGGCTTGCTTCAAGTAGAGTTAGACTTGGAAACTGAGGAGCAGAATGAAGATCAACGTGCTTTTTATAAGACTCGCTCTGAGACTCAAGTTGCACGTTCCTGACTTTATGTAGCCTTTGTTAAAGTCTAGTGCAGTGCCTTGCTGCAAATGATGTTTTCGATATGAAAAGTGCAGTCATTGTCCTCTTACTTAATTTGCTTTGAGTTAGTGTTCCTTCCAGTCAGTTGTAGCAATATTTGCAACAATGACTAGAGCTGTCAGCAACAAATTCATTTGATTGCACTAAGGCTGTGGGACTCTGAATATCAATATTGCTGTGCGCTGAATGAACGTGAAGAATAATAAAGTGGGCAGTACTATACATAACAATAAGGGCCCCAGAGAAGTCAAAAAGAGTTCGTACTAGTGGATTTTCACATAAACAAGTGTGGAAAGAGCTTCTATGTGAATGTCTGGTGCACACAGTAAGCTTTCCGGTTTTAGAATGGCAAGACACGGAAGAAAACAAGACTAACGAGCCACAGAAACACAATCATTCTGAGTAGTACTGTCATGATATGTTTCAAAAAGTAATCAGAACTAATCGAGATGACACATTCAAATTGAATAAAAAACATTCATTTATCAGCCTTCCTTCAGTAGCATTTATTGCATCTCGCCGCTGAAGTGCGGGAGCTGGCCGAGAATGATGTGGACGTACGAGAAGAACTTTGGTTTATTTACATTAGAGAATTAGAGTAAAAGAATATCATGAGATGACTTTAGAGACACATCGCTTCGGTCGGCAGCAACTCGTACGCTGCGGACCTCGGCCAGGAGAAGACGACCTCTCTGTTGAAGTTTGTCCTCCTTATAAATCTTTGAATCACGTCACTTCCAGCGAATCACGAACTGGGCCGAGTGATGTCATGTTCGTCCAATCGGCAGTCCCAAACAGATGGCGTCACTTTCGGCCAATGGGAGACCCAGGACCGTGTTGCCGGGGGACTGCACTCCTTGCGGCGTTGATCCACTGTGGCGCAAGCACGCACCTGGAGATGGCAATGCAAGCTTGCATCATGTTGCACCACGGCGAGGCCATCGTCCCCGGGTCGACGAACGTGGAACATGAAGGATACGTTGGTGGGCTAGTTGGTACATGGCTTGATATATACTGAGTATGTGCAGCGCAAGGAAACGAAGACAACAGAAGACACATGAACGACATTCAGCGCCAGTCTATGTCGTTCATGTGTCTTCTGTTGTCTTCGTTTCCTTGCGCTACATACTCAGTATATATCAAGTGGAACATGAACCAACTCGGCTCCGGTGCGAAGGCGTCGCTCAGAGGATGACTCACAATGCCAGGCCCCTGGGGAAATGTCACACTTATGCGCTGAAAAGCGGAACACTAAAATGGTGCGCAGTCCGTGTCTAACACATTGTAGGAAAAACAAATATTTTGCCTTAATGAATAAAGTGTGTTTTTTTTGGTTTTGCTTGCCAGTTGTTGTGTGTAGCCATGTGGGTGTAAATATCTGTTCTGTATTTTCAATAAACTTCACTTGTGAGTCGGCGCTTGTGTTTGTGTGGCTCATTAGTCTTCTCGTCGTCTTTCTTGCGTCGTTCTAAAATCATGGATCCATACGTACCAACTCGACCAACTTTCAATCCTACTTTACCTTTCTGGATCCTATAGTTGCATCTATTGCTAAACCAGTGTCAGAGTTAGGACCAAACATACCTCTCGAAATGCTTGCAGGAAAGTTTGACGTATGGCAGCGTTCACAGCATTTCTCACATAGGTCATTTGAACATTGTTTTAGCTGTTTAGGGGCACATGCACCACCTTAATCTTTCATTTTGTAATTAAATGTGGCTTTACTTTCAGCGATTATGATATGAATGTGTTGGGAAAGACAAGCATGCCCTACGTCAATAAGCGTGTTGTTGTATACAATAAAAGCAAGGCTCAAGATGCGTGAGCATGCCGTCTTTTCTGCCAACTGATAAAAATGCAGCTATTTAGAATAGTGCACGAACCTTCTTTCAGTGAGATCTGGTTGCAAGGGTCAAACTCACATCAAACACAAAGTTACACTTATTTTTTTCATAGTGCCAAAAGCATAGCTATCAGGCCATAAAAAAATAACTTGTTCGTTCTTTATTTTTTGGCACTAAAGAGCTACCACATTTGCAAACCTCTCCAAAATACAGATTTACTCAATTCTATGAGATATAAAACTAGAGCATGTTTTCAATATTTTTTATAGCTAATCACATCACAAGAGCCATAAATACAATAGTCCTTTTTTTTTCACACCTCAATTATTATTTCGAGATACCGAATTCGGTGCATAAATAAAATACAGAAATTTTTTCCCCAGAAACCTGGAAAACTGATGCTGATAAAGCCTTTTTTCACCACCTTTACTTGGAATCGGTCAACGTGCAATTTTAAGCATGGCCTTGTGGAGCATGTTTATTGATGTTATGTAAATAAGTAGGATATTTTTGCTGTGTCAGGCCATTTGTGTACTGATGATGACATCTGCCTACGTAGTGGATCATCTGTTTTATTTTCGTATAACACTTCAGTAAAGGTTACTCAAAGAAAGGCTTCCTGAAGTGGGAGCTCGACACAGATGAGGGATAATTTTCAGCCCGTATCATTTTATTAAAATGAGTACACGAGTCAAGTTCACTGCTAACATAAGTGTCTTCCTGTGCGCTGTCAGATAGCTGTAGGTCGAAGTTTCTTCATGGTCATGTAGACGAGATGTGTAGTCACCGGTAGGAATGCGGGCTTCGCGTTGATCAGACTGAAAGAACGTGGTCACTTGGCAGACCTCACGCCGAAAACAAGTTTTACAGAGCTGCAGCCATTCTCTGTCTTCATTGTCACGCATATATGTCCCATTCCATTGCTCATTGGGGGCTAGGCTGCAGTGGAATGTCGGCCCAAATTGGCTTTCTCTATCTGCTGTGATTGAGGACGCCACGCCGAACCAATGAAGCCAGCTGCTACAAAATCAGGAGCAACATTTGCAGCTGTAATGTCTGGAATCTGAATATATTGCACCCAACGCTTGAAACAACCAACACGCGCCAAGAAGTTGGGCTTTGGCGAGGTGGCAATGACACGATAAGATCCACGAAGATGTGGTTGAATCATATGTTTGGGACTGCAAACATATCCAGCAATGTCTCAATGCGACTGAATCTTGATGTGCTGCCAAGTGATCGACACTGATGAAACACCCTTCAGTGATGGAACACCCATCAGGTGATGGAAAACTCATAAAGTTCTCGAAAATGGGAATGACAGTAGAAAAAAAATTGGAACGTCATTGAGGAATTCTTACATATTTATCAGCGAGATCCACTTGCAACAGAATTTTCGGATGCCACAAGCGTTCTAATTTGCCCTATCGCCATCGCCAATTCATTCATTGAATCATTTTTCAACAACTCAGCATCGACTCTCAGTTCGTTGTCTCGCTTGCCTCATTCTTTTTTCATAAAACCCACATCACCTGATGAAGTTCGTCGCACGATAACAAGTTTGAAGACCACAGAATGTGGTCTCGATTCAATTTACCCATCTAAAATCAAGCTCGTAGCTCATGACTTATCTGTGCTTTCAGGTCTTTTATTAACACCGCATTTTGTTCTGCCGTTTTAGAGCGAAAGCTGTTAGCAGATCACAACGAGGGTAGTTTCTGCGCCGTAGTTGTCCGCCGCTGCCGGTGTCCGTCCCAATATCGCACAAAATAAGAAGAAAAAAAAGTCACATTTTCACCGCAAGGGTGAAGCAATGAATGCGATAGCGAAAAATTGTAATGTTATACGAAGTGAGGCTGGCAGCTAACTCTTTTTTGGATCCGATCTCACGCAACTCTAGAAAACGCTTGTTTAAGAGAATTCTCTTCGCGTTGAGAGCGCAGCACGTAGAAGGCTACACCGGCCCCCCGCTGTCGGCCGCCGAATAGCGGAGATAACGCGCGCGCCCGCGCTCGTAAAACCGAAGGTCGCTCGAGGAACCCCCCCCCTCGCGTCTTTTCACGCTCACGAACGACGGGCGGGGCCGGTTATATATATACATATACATATACGGCAAATGACGGCGGCGGACGAAGACAGCGGACACCGGCGGCGGTTAACGGCGGCGGCGACGCCGACGGCGAAAACCAGCCGCGAGTGTCCATATAATTGATATCGCAATAAAACTAAATAAATGAAAAACACCTATGACAGAAGGGCAATCGAACCAGGATACTCTGCGTGGCAGCCCAGCACTCTACCACTCAGCTACACCACTGCTTGAAACTGCGGTGCAAACTGATCCTACGCAGGCTTCATGTCGGGTAAGAAATCACGTTAAGGTGGTTTGTAAAGTGTTTTAGAACAGTAAAGTTAAAACCGGGCGTCACACTATATTGACACGCGTGCTTGCTGCTTCAACTTCGCTTACGCCCACAAAGACTGTCAGCAGTACTCGGCGCAGACCGCGCCTTAGTGTTCCAGAAGCTTCTCGGTTGTAGTAGGTCGTGTTGTTAACATTGCACGCAAGAGGCAAACACTCGAGCTTATTCCAGAGTTTGCGCGACGACCAGTGATAGGGCTAGATTGTTCGACGCGTGATCTATAAAAGCCGGTGCGTTCCAACGATGATCAGATTACCGACGGCCAACGCTCTGATCGCCGCTTTCAGTGCCAATGCGCATTGTTGTAACCTGACTTTCAGTTTATTGGCCACAAGTTCGGCCAAATAAAATCTTCCTCCATTTTCAAGGCGACTGTTGCCTTCGTCGACGTCACCATCACGTGACATCTGGTGGAGGTGCTGCTTCATCGATGCTCCGGACGCCGCCACGAAGCGCTGACCCAAGCTCAAGCCGCGAAGAAGCTGACGCTAAGGACAACCCGGTATCTCGAGCTAGCCGCAAGGAGAAGGGGCTTCAGCCAGAGTAGGGCTACTTCCCGAGACAACCAGACAGCCCAAGACCACGATGGCAGCCCCTGTACCACCCACAACGGTCGTCATGCACCAACCCCGAGAGCCGCCGACTTTCCGCGGTTCACCATGCCAGGATCCACAAAGCTGGCTGGAGGAATACGAGTGGGTCGCCACGTTAAACCACTGGGACTCCGACGAAGAGCTGCGCTGCGCCTACTTTTACCTAGAAGACTCAGCAAGCACCTGGTTCGAGAACCGGGAGTCTGCCCTTCAAACCTGGGATATCTTCCGCGGCACATTCCTGGACATGTTTAGGAGCATCGTCCGCAAAGGAAGGGCCGCTTCTTTGCTGGAGAAACGGGTACAACTTCCAAACGAGAACGTCACGATCTTCGTCGAAGAAATATCCCGGCTGTTTCGCCACACTGACGCGGACATGCCTGAAGAGGAGAAAGTTCGTTTCCTCATGCGAGGGATCAAACAGGAGCTCTTCGCGAGGTTGATGAGAAACCCACCGAAGACCGTTCAGGAATTCCTATCGAAAGCGACTACGACGGACAAGACGCAAGAAATGCGCACACGGCAATTCGGTCGTCAGTCGACGCCTGGCTGCGGAGACATTCAATCGGTATCATCAGACGACCTGCGCGAGACCATAAGACCCTGTGGTGCGAGAAGAACTTCGCCGAATGATGCCGTCGTGCCAGCCACAAGTTTCCTCCATCGCAGAGATCGTCAGAGAGGAAATCCAGCAATCGCTGGGCATCCCTGAGGCAACGCAGCCGCAACCCCAAGCCATGAGCCACGCTGCTGCTGTCCGCTGTCCCGTTTTTCCTCCTCACTCTCGTCAAGAAGCCACTGCGCCGCAAATCCGCTGCCAGACACCACCACCGCCACCAACGACGTCATACCACCCACCAGCCGGCCAGCGATACACGCCGAGGAAGGCCGACGTTTGGCGGGCACCCGACCACCGCCCAATATGTTATCACTGCGGAGAAGCCGGCCACACGTATCGCCGCTGCAAATAGCGTGAGATGGGACTGCGTGGCTTCGCCGTAAACGCACCCCGTCCGCAGCGAGGTGAGTGACCACGAGACATCGCCGACTACCTGGTAGAAGCACAATTCCCCGAAGTCCTTCTCGATCGCAGTCGCCAGGCCGCCACACCTCACCGCATCGCAGACAATACACCGGCCCTCATCGGGCTCGATCTCCGAGCCCTTACCCGGAAAACTAAGGCCAGCAACCGATGGAGGTGCGGTTGCTGTACGGCAAACTAACGAAAACCCCCCGCCGACGTTGATGACGACGCCGCTACCAGCCCTGATGAACACGCCGCAAGACAGACAGAGCCCCGAAGTCGAAACTTCGCAGCCGGCAGAAGACCTGGCGACGCCACGTGGAAGCAGCGGAGCAAACCGACGTAGCCGTGATCCGACGCTGCGACCCAACCGCAACGCACGACAACGAACCAGCGACCTCGACGTATGATTCGACGGCCACAACGTCACCGCTCTCGTCGACACTGGAGCCGACTATTCCGCTGGGGGTCATCTAATAACGCCGGCCGGTGTTTGCACAGCAAGAGTCACCATTAATGACACGACTTATCCCGCCAGCTTTCTAATCCTACAGCACTGCTCCAGGGAAGTGCTACTTGGGATGAATTTCCTAAGTCAACAGGGCGCCGTCATCGACCTGAGGTCTTAGTCAATAACACTAACCTCATAAAAAGCGCCTCCGGCCCCCACCACGACGGGGAACTATGCATTGATTGTAATAGAAGAGCACGTCACCTTTCCGCCTCTCTCTAGCGTCATTATTTACGTCGGCACCGAAACACGCGCAGACTTTGAAGGCGTCATCGAGGGCGATCAGCATCTGCTTGTGCACCGTCATATTTGTGTCGCAAGAGGCATCGCCGAGTTGCGTGATGGCAAAGCAAAGGCACTGCTGACAAACTTCAGCCACGAATATAGGCACCTTAACATTGGAACGACGGTCGCCTACATCTAAAAATTCGGAGACAGCAGAAATTCTTTCGCCCTCTCCGATAATACCGAAGCTGCCTCGACGAATCGACATCCCCAAACAGCATTCGACGTCAATTACAGCCTCCCGAAGCACATGCAAAACTAGCTCAAGGCTCTGCTCTTCCACTTCAAGGACTGCTTCACGTCGTCGTCAAGAATTCGACAAACCCCAGTCTCGAAACACCGTATCGTAACAGAAGAAAGTGCCCGACCGGTTCGTCAGAGCCCGTATCGAGTTTCCGCAAGAGAACGCGATGTCGTAAAGAAACAAGTCCACGAAATGCTACGCGACGACATAATCAAGCCGTCCAAGAGTCCCTGGGAGTCTCCCGTGGTGTTGGTGAAGACGGACGGGACGCTACGTTTCAGTGTCTACTATCGTCGCCTGAACAAGATCGCGAAGAAAGACGTATCCCCCCTCCCACGGATAGACGACGCCCTGGATCGACTCCGCAACGCTAAGTACTTTTCGTCGATGGACCTGAAGACAGGCAACTAGCAAATCGAAGTCGACGAGAGAGACCGAGAAAAGACAGCTTTCGTAACTCCAGACGGCCTGTTCGAGTTCGAAGTCATGCATTTTGGTCTTTGCTTGGCCCCCGCGACCTTCCAACGCGCTATGGATACCGTAGTGGCCGGCTTGAAGTGGCAGACTTGCCTTGTGTACTTGGGCGACGTCGTTGTGTTTTCCTCAAACGTCGACGAACACCTCCAGCGCCTTGAATCTGTACTTCAAAAAATCAAGACCTCCGGACTCACTTTCAAGCCACAGAAGTGCCGCTTCATCTACAAAGAACTCTTCTTCTTGGGCCACGTGATAAGCAAGTCCGGAGTACGCCCCGACCCGCAGAAGACAGCCGCCATCGCCACATTCCTACCACACGCCGATAAGAAGGCCGTACGTAGATTTGTCGGCCTGTGCGCCTATTACAGGCGCTTCGTCAAAAACTTTGCCCGCATCGCCGAGCCACTCACTAACCTTACCAGGACCGACGTCGTCTTCAAGTGGGAAACGCCGCAGGAGGAAGCATTTCAAGAACTAAAACGACGCCTACAAACGTCTCCGTTACTTGCGCATTTCGACGAACGCGCCGAAACAGAAGTGCACACCGACGGAAGCAGCGCGGCACTCGGCGCCGTCTTTGTGCAGAGGACGTACGGACTGGAAATGTTCATCAGTTATGCTAGCCGCTCGCTATCCAAGGCAGAGGCCAACTATTCCACAACAGAAAAGGAGTGCCTCGCCATCATCGGGGCTACGTCAAAATTTCGCCCCTACCTCTATGGCAGGCCCTTCAAAGTTGCGAGCGACCAGCACGCCTTGTGCTGGCTAGTTAACTTGAAGGACCCTTCAGGTCGTCTCGCAATATGGAGTCTAAGGCTTCAAGAATTGGACGTCATCGTCGTTTACAAGTCCGGCCGAAAATATTCTGACGCCGACTGCTTGTCTTCCCGCCCCCGTCGACCCGCCACTGCAGGACGACCGCAAGGATGACTTCTTCTTGAAAACCATAAGTGCCGCGACTTCGGCGAACTACAACGAGCCGACCCGGAACTCAGGGGGCCTTATGGAGCACCTCGAAGGCAAGACAGTCATTGTTCCGAAGGCATTCAATCGACGACTCGCATCGTTTCTCTTGCGAAACAGCGTTCCTATAAAGAAGCATTTCTCGCCACTTCGAACCAACTACCTACTCTTAGCACCTTCAGCATTGCGACCAGAAGTCCTCCAGGCCATACATGACGACCCGACGGCTGGACACATCGGACTTTCCCGCACGCTTGCAAGAGTACAGGAAAGGTACTACTGGCCGCACCATGCCGTCGACGTCGCTCGCTACGTAAGGACATGCCGAGATTGTCAGCGATCGAGCATCCTCGGCGACCGTTCCAGCGGATTGGGATGGACCTCCCGAGGCCGTTCCCAATGTCGACTTGCGGAAATAAATGGATCGTCGTAGCTACCGACTACCTCACCCGCTACGCCGAAACAAAATCCCCTGCCCAAAGGCAGTGCCGCCGAGGTAGCCAAGTTCGTTCAGAACATCGTTCTTCGACATGGTGCCCTAGAGGTTCTCATCACCGACCGAGGTACGGCGTTTACTGCTGACCTAACTCAGGTGATCTTGGGATACAGTGAGACAAGCCACCGCCGGACTACAGCGTACCACCCACAGACCAATGGCCTGACCAAGCGTCTAAAGAAGACCATCGCCGATATGCCGGCCATGAACGTCGACGTCGAACACAACACGTGGGACGCCATCCTTCCGTATGAGACCTTCGCATGAAACACGGTCGTGTGAGAAACGACGCAGATGACGCCATAGAAGTTGGTCTACGGAAGGAACCCGGCAACGACGCTGGGCGCTACGCTGCCCAACATCGCTGACGAAGAAAACCTGGACGTCACCCTCTAGCTTCAGCGCGCTGAAGAAGCACGAAAACTCGGCCATCTCCGCATCAAGGATCAGCAGACGACCGACAGCCGCCGATACAACATTCGCCGACGCTTCGTAGAATACCAGCCCGGCGACCGCGTTTGGGTGTGGACGCCGATACGCCGACGTGGACTAAGTGAAAAACTTCATCGGCGATACTTCGGTCCATGCAAGGTGCTTCGATGTCGCGGTGCTCTTGACTACGAAGTTATCCCGGACGGCATTACGAACTGTCAACGGCGCCGTGCGCGATCTGAAGTCGTTCATGTCGTGCGCCTCAAGCCGTTTTACGCGTGTTAGTGAACCTGAGAACTGTACCATTTGCGTTGAACTTTTGCTTGCGCTTATTATTTATTGTACTTTCATGCTTTATTCTTATTTTTTGTTGCATGTATTTTTTTCGTGTTCATCGGGGCGATGCTTCTTCAGAGGCGGGCATTGCCACGCGCGCTTCTTGCTTCATCTTCGCTTACGCCCACAAAGACATGTCAGCAGTACTCGGCGCAGACCACGCCTTAGTGTTCCAGAAGCTTCTCGGTTGTAGTAGATCGTTTTGTTAAGATTGAACGCAAGACGCAAACATTCGAGCTTATTCCAGAGTCTGCGCAACGACCAGTGACACAGCTTGAATGTTCGACGCGGGATGTATAAAAGCCGGTGGGTTCCAACGATGATCAGATTATCGACGGCCGATGGTCTGTTCGCCGCTCTCAGTGCCAATGTGCATTGCTGTAGCCTGACTTTCAGTTTCTTGGCCACAAGTTCGGCCAAATAAAAAGTTCTTTCATTTTGACGCCAATTGTTGCCTTCGTCGACGTCACGGCCACATGACAATATGAATTGCGTAACGAGTGGTTCGTTCAGTGCTCCAACCCATTACAAAAGCCTCAGGCATAATTCTTCATCGTCGTCACTCACGGCATCAACAAAGTGCACATAATGCGTTACAAGTGTGTACCGGGCACCGCGCTTTTCCGAAGAATGACAAATAATGGCATAGTAGACGCTTCCCCACTACACAAAAATTATGACTTATGACGCTTGTAGTAGATGCCCCAAGAGTGTTTAAAAAAATGCCCCCCACCTCCCCGAAGGGAATCATGAGGAAATGTGAATGCATTTCTTGCGCCGAGAGTACACGGCGTAGTAATTTTGATGGGGTAAATTAATGACGAGACGAGGATTTGTACGGTAACCCTTTATTTACACATTCATCATGCCCTTGAGAGGCGCCCAGCCAGCGAACGGTCGAGAGTGAGGCGCGAGCGGACGGGAGAGTGGGGCGCAGGGAGGAGAGAGAGCGAACGGCGAGAGAAGGAGCGGCGAAGCACTGCACCTACCCTCTCCTACACTCTCTCGCACCACATGCTCCGGTTGCTAGGGGCGAGGATAAGCGCGCGCGCCCGCAGCTGTTGCTATGGGAGAGGGAGTGAGAGCGGAGAGATAACACCTGCCGGCGCGCGGACACCGCCGCGGACAACGTCGGATGCCTGACGTAGTCCGACTAAGAAATGCATTCGCATTTCAAAGGCTTTAGAAAGGCCGCTCTTTCAGCTTTCGCTGTGACTGTGCTGCCCGTTCAGCGCAGACCTGAAGGTTTTTCCTACAGTCCTCAAACAAGGAAAAATAATACCTGTATTGAAAAAGAAAGACCGAAGCGTCGTTTCTAATTATGGCACTATAACCATCCTCCCATTATTTAGTAAGCTAATTGAGAAGGTCATTGTTAATCGCCTAATGGACTACCTAACAAAGTTTAACCTTTCGTCATCTAAGCAGTTTTGTTTCCGTGCTGAGTTATCTACGCAATTAGCACTGATAAAATTAACCGATACCATAAAACAGTTTATCGTTTCTGGGCCATGGGCAGTGGTGGTATTTATTGATTTAACTAAAGCCTTTCACACTATTAACCACCCTACTTTGTATGCTAAACTTGAATTCCTGGGGATTTGTGGGCCTACTGTAGCCCTGTAACAAAGCTACCTCGCTAACAGAACCCAGGTTGTGAATTATGGCGGTGTTTTATCCTCTGCAATAACAACTAACCAGGAAGTTCCACAAGGCTCAATTTTAGGACCTCTCTTGTTTCTTGTCTACATTAATGACTTACCATCATCACCTAATTATTTTGACTGCATCCTTTATGCTGATGACAACACGATATTTTATAGTGACGAGGATCTTAACAAACTACTAGCGAAATTTAATACTGATGTCGCGAATCTTGTAGCATGGTCTAAAAATACCTTATTGAAAATCAACCCTTTTAAGACAACTTTCATGCTATTTCGTTCATCCCCAAAAAAGTGTTGCAACAACACCCTAAATATACATCGATAACTGCGTCATTACGCGATCTAAGTTCATTACTTTTCTAGGTGTCCCATTAGACCTTCAACTTAAATATAACATTCATGTATATTCTGTCATCAAGAAAGCTGCTTTTGGCATCCATCTACTCATTCGCACAAGACACTATTTTCAGCAACACATTTTAAAATCCCTTTACCATGCTTTCATTAACAGTCACCTTACTTACTGCATTTCATCCTGGGCGAATACGTACACCACAAACCTGACATCCCTCATTCACTTTCAGAAAAGAGCAGTCCGCATTATCACACATACTTCCTACACAACATTAGTAGCACCCCTTTTTAGCACTCTAGAAATCCTACCGTTCATTTCCACCTATCAACTCAAACTTGGTATTTTATTATTCAGAAGTAGGACCGGTGACATTCCCACAGACATACTTCCCCTTGCACATCTTCACAATACTAATAACACACAGTTTTCTGAAATCACTAACCTTCTGCTTCCAAAAGTAAACACGAACTACAGAAAATTGGCAGCCTTGTTTTCTGCAATTTCATCCTGGAATTCACTACATTAGTCATTAAATCAAGCCCTTCATTACATTGTTTCCGGCGGCATCTAAAACAGTTCTTACTAACTATGTGCGCCACCAAAATACATATGTGCGCATATATATGTCTATCTGTTTAAATATAAATATATGCATTTAAGTGTATGTGTATATATACGTATGTATATGTGTGTATATGCATATATATGAATCACGCGACCAACTGTGTTAGCGATTTGTATGTGTTATGATGTTATAGTCACCTTATTCAATTAGTCATCTGTTGTATCGCTGGTGTACTTTTACTCGGATGCATAATTTTTAACTACCATAGGTATGAATAATTACTTCATTACATTCGTTTTATGTTATTCGCTTGCTGTTTTTTTTCTTAGTTGCCAATATTTGTTCTAAATTTTTATACATGTTTTAACAGGAGGTACCCCTGACAGTTTTTACTTTGGGACCTCCTTCTGTATTATACGAATTTTCTATTTATATTGTATTGTATGAAATATATTGAACAAACCTTCAAACATAATCCCACATGATGCTACACCTTATGTTATCTACCTGGGGTAGCTTTGGATTGTCCGGGTACTTGGGTGTGAAAGCCTGTCTGGTGACTTCAATACAAATTGTGTTTGCAAACGCAAATAAACGGTCCATGCTTGTGTCACAACATGCGTCTGTTCCTGGCTAAGGACTGTGCACCACAGAAAGTCTAGCAATATCGAAGCGTGTAATTCTTGCAGATGGCAGAATTTGTTGTCATTATATCAAGCAGTCGCCACTTCTTCAAGGTCTATTGCTCCGAGATAGGTGAAAGCGTTGATTGGGCTATGTGACAGGGCAACTGTGACAGTGCTGTCACCTCCCTTGATGTGGCTAATGTCTGTACTGAATTCTGATATGTTACACATCTGCTTCAGCGCACGGGCAATGTGGATGCCACCATTGGAAATGAGGGAGTGTATCGCGTACAAAAGATATGGACTCATGTGTTTTTAACAAAGAACTCACTTCCTTCTACATAGGGATGAAAATATCGTACGGCTCGTTCAGTCTTCATCCAAAAATGATGTAATGCTGCTCAGTGGGTGTCAGTTTTGAGGAAAGGGAAGCGATTGGCCACCAAAGGTACTCCTTTGATGAGTTTTGAAGGACATCCAGGACCCAAAGGTGCATGCAAGATGTCGTACGATGATCCATAGTGGAACTCTCATTTGATGTTCGGGAAGTAGCATCTACAAGGCATCTCTTGATCCCCAAAGGTCTGCTTGGGCGTTCTTGGTTCGCGGGAGCACAACATAGCAGCAGTTCTGTGTTTGAACAGCAGGAAATGGAGGGGATGTAGAATGGCCCGGCACCATGGTACAAAATGGTGGTAGGACTTCACAAGACAAAGAAACTGGCAGGGCTGATCAGCATCTAGTATTCGGAGATGGGAAGTTCTCAACAGCTACAAGTCTGCCAAGGTGGGGTTGAATGCTGAATGCTGAGATGACAGGGCCTTGAAGTGTGAGCTTGTGGATATC